>PVKA01019133.1:0-42514 GCA_004027165.1 Ctenomys sociabilis
ATTGAATCTGTGATATAATTCAGCTACATAAATACCTGTAAATATAATATCATGTATGCACCTTGTACAATACCAAAACATTATGAAAACAGTTTGCAATGTATTATTTCATCGACTCTGTATGGTTATGGTGTTTTGAAACTGTCTGATTGACATTTGTATTTCAATAAAATAAAAATAAATGGAAAAAAAAAAAAGATAAAAAAAAAAAAAAAAAGCTTCAGAATTTATCAAAAGTTCAACTCCAAGTCTCTTTTGAGATCTAAGGCAAACTCATAATTACAAACCTCTATAGAAATGAAAATCAAGGTACATATTTCCAAGGTACAAAGGCACAGTGTAAATACTCTTTTTTCCTAACAGAGAGAAGCAGGGAAATGAAAATAATCAAAACAAAGCAAGATCAAAACTCATCAGGAAAAACATGAGGTTCTATAGCTCCATGTGTGGTCATGCAGTGGTAAGATAGGAGTTTCAAAGGCTTTGAGAGCACCATCCCTGTGGACTTCCCAGTGGCAGCCTACATGTCCTCCTCCTTGGGCTGACTCAACTCAAAGCCTTCAGCTTTCCTCAGCAGAAATTCCATGTGTTTTAAAGAAAAGGAAAGAACTGAGATGGGGGAAAGGAGAAATCAATGGAGGGAAAAGAAAAAAATATACATATGGTAGCTAAAATAATTATACTACTAATTTCTATTAGTGCAATGAAAAGGATTTGTGCTTATATTACTTGATTAATTTTGCATGCTTATTGCTTGAAATCTGAGAAACTGCTTTGAAGATAACAATATGTAATGTAATAACCATTGTTCATTTCCTCCTACATTGTTTTGAAATTCTGTATCATTATTTTAACACTTTTTCCTCCTTAAATTATAAAAGAATGATTGTAATCAGGAAATTAAATAAAAACAAGTGTTCATGAAAAACAAAAAAAAGAAATTCCATGTGTTTATTGCATCCCCAACTTCCTGTCAGCTTTACTGCCAGAACTCTATGCACTGGCCTTTCAGGACCACACTGCCTACCAGGCCTTTTTCTGAAATCAGGGTGGAAGCCTTTCTCCCCCCATAACTTTCATATCCTGCATGCCAGCAAAACTGGCATCACGTGGACAATACCAACGTGGCTATCAATGCAGTGGAAATAGTAGTGGGGGCTCCCCAGACCATGATTGTATTGGTCCCTGAGCCCCTAGGTGTCTGAGCACAGTGAAATGAATCCCATGGCCCCAATCCCTATGAGACCTTTCTCAAGCAAAAGCACCAGGGAGTTTCTTCTTAAATGAAAACTTTACACTTTTGCACCTTTAAGCCTGTGATGGGTAGTACCTTGCTATTTTCTGAGATGCATTCAAATCATCATTCTATACAAGGTATTCATTTTCTTTTTAACAATACTAATCTCTTTAGCAGCAGTACATCCTTTGACTCAAACTTCCCAAAATCCCTGAGGGTACACTGACACAGGAAGTAAGACTTGGCATGGAGGCATGTGCCTGTAATCCCAACATTTGGGAAGTTGAAAAACCAGAGGATCACTATGAGTCCAATCTTTGTAGTGAGACCTTGTAGATCCTGTACTAAATACATTTTTTAAAAATCCATTTTGGGACAAAATTTAAGTTTCCAAATTTTTTAGTATACCTTTTGCTCCCAATTCTCATTATGAAGCAGCCATTAGTAACCATGAAACAGCCTCTGTGCTGGGCTGTCTTAAAATATCCTCAACAAAGGTTAATTAGTCCACCAAGCTTAATCCTAGTTTCTCCAAAGTCTCAGAACATGAGCCAAGTGCAGGTAAATTTTTTGCTAAGCCTCTATCCTAAATTACAATGGAATGCTTGTTCCTAACTGAAACCTAAGCTTGACTTTTATGGTCCACATTCTTATCAGCATTTGATCTTAGATCTCTGACTTGAATCACCCATCAGGCTCTGCATATACCATTACAGGGCTTTTCTAGCCCATATCTCTAGAGTTTTCCAAATTCCTACAGCAACTCTGTTCCTGAGGCTTCTAAACCACATGGTCAGGTGCAACAATCCCACTTTTCTACAATCAAATTCCTGTATTAATCAGCTTTTCTCTCACAGTGCCCAACAACCACCATTTAAAGGTTTAGCTCACATTTCAGTTTCAGGAGATTAGCTTCATGGTCAGCAAGCTTCAGGGAAGGTGGCTCATGGAATAATGACATGATGGAGCAAAGCTTCTCAGTTCATGTCATCTGGAAAGCAGGGCAGGGAACAATTCCAAGGAGGAAAGAGTGAAGGACCATGGGTAGCACCCAAGTCCCTCTATGATCTACACTGACTTACCTAGGAGCATGCTATAGTAATGTGCTAGACATTCTAAACCAATCAAATTGACAACTAAGATTAGTGGTCACAGGAATTATAGGATTAAAAGGGAGTTTTAAATCCAATTAAAATTAAGGAACTGGTAAACCAGTAGATATACTTTTTAGCACTTCCCAGGATTACCATTATGTCATATGTGCCATGAATTTCCCTGAGAGAGCTACCATATTTGACATACTCCAAATTTAAATTTTCGAGAGCAAACTGGTCAAGCATTGGCTGTGACTCATCCACATGAATGACACAGACAAAGGATCTACAGAGTAAGGTACAGGATTACAAAAGAAACCCAGAGGGGACTTCACTGACCTCATCAGAAAGAAAAGCTACATCTTTTGGTATATAGGTCTTGCTCTATCTCGGTCTTAACCATCCAGCAGAAAAGTATAAAAATGAGGTATATAACATGGGGCCATAATAATAAGTTGAGCTGTAAATGGCTATAGTCAACAACTTCTTCAGATAACTCACTATTATTGTGGAATGATGGACTATGTTGGATTGTGTCACTGAGTTCAGGCACCTAAATTGATTTAATGACAATGGAGTGCCCATCTTTGACAGGTCTAGACAAAAAAAAGGGATATACAAAGGAAGAATCATGATGTGTGTGTAAACAGTACAGTTAGGATAAATATGCCATGATTCTGCATAATTCTATGAGAAGCAAGATTTGCACTATTAGTGGTTGGACAAGATATTATGTCGGCTTCTAGTACTATGGAAAACCACTAGAAAAATAACAAGGTAAAAAGTATTAATTCTTGAATCTGTGATATAATTCAGGTATAAAAAATAAGATAAGTGAATAGCTACACTCTTAATTCACTGATTAGAGACATCTGCTTTAATAATGTCTGTAAGTATAATATCATGTTTGCACCTTGTACAATACCAAAACATTATGAAAACAGTTTTCAATGTATTAATTTATTGAATCTGTCCTGTTAATTTATCTTGAAACTGTCTCATTGCTATTTGTTCTTCAATAAAATAAAATGAACAAATTTAAATTTTCATTTTTTTCTCTGTTCTGAGTTTCCTAAAATTCATTTTGAGAAACAGTTGCTTCCTATTTCTAACATTCTGATATAATAAGATTGAATTCCACAGTCTAATCCTTTTAATGAGAATACGAAAGTCATAAATCTAAACTAAGATTGTACTTATAAAGGACTTAGTTGTTCTGAAATCTCGCAGAGAATATTCAGGAAAATATATGTGATCTTAGAATCAGTGGAGTAGGGTCAAGTACTACTGTCCCACCTTTTAGGGTAATGATTTTGGACAAATTATTTAACCTTTATGAATCTTAGTTTTTTCCTCTGTGAAGTAGAGACACAAGACTGTCTCACAGGATTGTTGGCAGGATCAACTGCGAAAGCAGAGCTTGCATTAAAAGTGTACTTTACTATATTTGTCACTAGTGTCTTCTTGAACACTGGAACACACACTGCTAGACCTTTTCACACAAGCTATAAAGAAAGACTGAGCCTTATTCAGCAGTTTCTTTTCTGACCTATTTCAATACTTCATTTTTTATTATTAATTTTACTGAGAAACAAACACCAATGAGACAGCTGCAAAACCAATTAGAACAATTTCAATAATCAATATATTACATAATAT
Source organism: Ctenomys sociabilis (assembly GCA_004027165.1). Classification (NCBI taxonomy): domain Eukaryota; kingdom Metazoa; phylum Chordata; class Mammalia; order Rodentia; family Ctenomyidae; genus Ctenomys; species Ctenomys sociabilis. The sequence continues at coordinate 3,991 of PVKA01019133.1, forward strand.
TGTCTTTATAGTGGTTATTCATAATACAAAATGTAGACATGATATCCTATCTGGAAACTCTTAGTACAAATCTTTCTTCTCATTGAATTAAGAGAAAGTAGCTGTATGTCTATCCTAACTATTTTGTATATAGAGATACAAAATGGTCCTTCATTTATATCCCCTTTTTTATTTAGTTTTGTCAGAGATAGGTATTCCATTGCCATTTAAATATTGTAGGTGAGTGAATTCAGCACAATAATCCAATATAGTCCCATAGTCCATAATAGCCAATACTTACTTCTTCTAAAAGTGGTTTTCTTCCCTTTAATCTTAGTATCTGGGCTTGATATTTTGCCTGTGTCTCCCGTAGCATGTACCCATATGACTTAACACACTGTGTTTTGGAATTAAATTACAATGGAAAGACCACAATTATAGTTAAGGTTTTCCCATAGAAGTATATTCATTGATGCAGATGTACATATTCAAAGTCAGAAGATATAACACTCTTTCTATACCCTATTTCTATTAAGTTGGTATTTATATACATCATTTATTTAAGCAGTAATTCAGTCAAAGTAGCCAAATCTTCTAGTGAGTCAAAATAGCAAAATGGGGTTTACAATTGATGTAGTAGTTAACAATGGTTATCAAAAAGAAATAATACCCCAAAACCCAAGAGGCAAATCAAGAATGGTCAGGAGCAAAATGTATGGGGGAGTTGATAAATTGATGCTCTTCAAATAAACAGCACCTAAAATAATTCCAAAATAGCTTTATTACATTTGAAACATAAGGTCAAGAATTCAAACTCTGTGGGATATTTTTTCAATGCCATTTGGAATAATGGCAGAAAATTTTATTAGAAGGTACTTTGAGGCAGAACAATATTTGAATTTGTAATTTTAAGTAAGGGCTGGCCAAATAGCTCAGCGGATTAAAGTGCCTGCAAGCAGGCACAGGGGCTGGGGATTTAATCCCTGGGCCTGCCATACCAACCCTGCCCCCAGGGCACGATGAGACACAACTGAGCCTGGGCATGGTGGTACACTCCTATAATCTCAGCTCTTGGGAGGCTGTAAATAGGAGAACCACTATGAGTCTGATCTACGTAGTAAGACCCTGAACACCTTGTAGATCGTTCTCTAAAAAATACAACAACAAAAATATATGTGTGTGTGTGTATAAAATTTTAAAACATAATTTGACCACATATTCTCTACAGACTATAGACATCGCTCCCTGTTGTTCAAGTTAGACCTCCAACCTTGCTTACGAAGTACTCTGAACTGAAAGGCAAGTATACCTACCCCTCGGGGCTGGAGAATCAACTCCAAACCAATGAAGTTTAAATGTGAAACTTCTCAGGAATAAATCTTTGGGTATATTCATAAGATATCTTTGCCTATTTTAATATAAAATAATAATTATAGTTCTTATCAAAGAAAACTACTGGGCCATGAAGGTGTGCACTGTGTATATATTGCCTTTTTGAAAATTTATTTATTTATTTATTTATTTGGCACAGGGTCTCACTACACAGTTCAGACTCATAGCGAGCCTCCTGTCTCAACCTCCCCAATGCTGGGATTGCAGGTGGGCCACCATTCTGGTTTCAGTGGCCAGCATGACACACCCAGCGTTGCAGGACTGGCACCACATATATGTGGTACCAGGGATCAAACTGGGGTCCTTGTGCTTTCCAGGCAGGTACTTACACTACCAAGCTATCTCCTTAGCCCTATAAACTGGCAGAATATTCTAGCATATGCTTGATGTGAGGCTTCCAGTAAGTCATTTAAAACTCATTGGAACTCCATTCTTCAATTTTAGCAATTCTGTTAAGTCCTTTCTTCTACATTATCTAAAAATGTACTACAACAATAATATATATATGCTTCCTTGAGAAAGAAAACATCTGACATTCACATCTGGGTTCCTCCCATGCAATAAGAACAGAAAATTGTTAAACTGTGCAAAACAGCAGAACAGATGAAGAGCTGTATTTGTGAGGATATAGCGTTACTTCATGCTCCAAGCAGAGTACATGAACTTAATGAAGTTAATGTTTCCTCTAAAAAACATTGCTTTTTCATGGCTTTCTTCTTATTATAACTTAAATGTATGTCAAGAAGTCTCACATGTCCCTAAGGAAACATGTTCAAGGCTTTTGGCTTCAAGCCTCATTGATATACAAACCCTCCCATGTACCCATCATGAAAATGCAAGTACACTTGCACTTCAAGCAAGAAAAAAAAATCCAGTAGTATTTGTTCAATTCTAAAACCCTTGACACAAGATGCTCAGCCATACTGTATCTGAGTATGGTGTATTAAAAGCTATTTATAAAAAGTAAAACTATGCTAATATGCCTATCTGCCCCCTACTGCTTAGCAGTATTAAAGATTAAAGCCAATTGTTTTGTAAACTGAAGAGGCTGTAATGGTTTCTTGGGAAGTGTTCCTCCTCGACATTGCAGATAAGGATGCTATTCAATTTTTTTGCTGCTATGGCTGGCTGGCTTGAGTCATACACTTAAATAGAGCTGCTGTCATTTTTGTATAATGAAGTGGAAGAGCTTTGGGTTAGAGCAATACCATGTACCTTTCAAAGAATCAGCACCTCTACCTGATTTATACAAATAAGCATTTACAGCCTAGAACCAAATGCCTGGATGTTTCAAAGAGATTTAGGCAAAACGAATTCTCATGTGTATCAAAGACAAGTAGAGATTTGCACTATCCTGGCTTCCGTAATCATTAGAATCTGTTGAATGACTGTAAGACCCAGCAGGTTCATGGTTCTTTTTTCCTCTCATAATTTAATTATTTCAGGTTCTAAAGCAAAGATGGCCAAGAGCCTAGATTCCTCCTAAGCCTAGAAATTACTTGTTCATATTAAAGAATTACCAATATGATCTCTTCATTCTAAGCATGTCATTTTAAAATCCTCTTATGAATTTGAAAGGGCAAAGCAATACTTTAATTCTTAAATAGGCTAAAGGTTTAGCAAAAAAAAATGACATCGTATTTATTAGGTTTCAGTCTTCTATAAAAATAGAAAATCTGACTAATATTTCTCATAGAAAAACAATTTTCTTTTTCAAGTTTGGGGTATCATGTTCCATTATCTAATTATGGAAAAGTATGCTAGTGACACTTTTAAAATACTTATTTATACAGATTTCCTATATTAAGAATTCAATACATAGGTAGATTCCATGATAATGCAGATTTTGCCATCTCCAATTCATAGCCATGGGAATTGCACTGCTGAAGCTCCAAGTCAGCAAGATTTCAGTGTAAATGTGCAGGAATCATTTCTTCATTTCTAGTAGTCTCTAAAAATTGAACCATTCATGCATTTTGAATTGATCCAATAGTACAATAATATCTGAAATTCTAATCATTATCCCTTTTCTGGGTCCTTCAACACTCTGTGTGCCCTTTTCTGCTTCTCCAGGAGAAATGTACTTTCCTCTCCAGTGTATCTTTATTTTCATCGGTGTGCTTCAAGCTGCAGAGAGAGGACACTCAAATGCCTGGAGAGAGTTTGCTTTATTATGTGACTCTATTGAGTCTGAAAATGCTGCAATCACAAATAGCTCTCTGCAGATGCTGTGTACTTAAACGTGTTACTTTTCCTAGAAATGGAAAGTAATTTAGGGCCTTTCCCATTGCTCCAGAAGTCCTTTAGAAAATGGCACTTACAAGAATGATGGGATGACACCAATCAAAGATGACATACTTCAAAGATTAACGGGGCGTCTGGTAGCTGTGGCAGCTACTGTTGGTCAACACATGCAGACATGTCAGTGAGAATAGGAGCGCACCTGGACAGGAGAACGTGGCCCACGCAGAGCCAGAGCATGAACGCCAGTAGTGCAGTGTCCCATTTGGCACTCTACCAGAGTCCAAGCCAGGACTCTGGGCTCTTTTACATTCTCACCAGAATAATTTCCTAAGAACATGCACCTCACTGCAATCCAATCCAGTAGGGAGGCCCTTGTGCCAGGTTAGGAAAAGGGTTAGGAATTCCGGACTTCTCTCTTTTGCTTTTCTGACAATTTCTTAGTCTTTTCTTACTCTATATCCCAAATTTTATCTCCCAGACTTAGGTCCCAAGGTGAATTATTTGGCCTTAGTAATAAAGTCTGGTCATAAATTAGTGTCATGGCAGTGAAATTTCTAAGCAGGTAGAGTTTCATGTATGAGCAAACTGCTCTCCCATAGCCAGTATCATGGCTGTGGAAATCTGGTGCTGACTCTTACTTTATTTCATTTTATTTATCAATAAACCCTACTTAAATGAAAAGCTTGGAAAGAAGGTTGCACTAATATGATTTCTGCCCTCAGGCAAAAATTAATGATGCATTATTTATGAAATGCAACACAATATAAAATTACTTTAATCATAAAATCACCTCTAGAACAAGAAAAGAGCCTTGCTAAAGTAATAAAATAATGAAAAGACTTAGATACTGTTCACTGTTCTAAGAGTTTTACATACGTTTATTCATTTAATCCTCAGAACAAACCTTGGTAGGAAGGTCTGCACTATCAGCATTTAGCAAATGCGGAAATTGAGACACAAACATGAAAGATGTCTTCCAGTTCATGGTGGTCACCCAGATGCAGAGCCTGACCTCTTACGTCCTCTGCTGCACAGGGACTGAGACAGGTGAGGAAGACAGTGCTAGATGAGACAGGACAGCAGATGGGACTGTGAGGCCACAAGCCTGCTTGGAATGAAGAATTCCTACAGCAGTGCATCAAGCAATAACTTTGAATGACTGTATTGCCAGTCATCACAGAATGATGAAGACACCATTAAGAATCACTTGATCAAAAAGCCATTGACCACATGGATAATGTAGTTTTAAAAAGTATACTCTAGAAAAGTAAGCTATTATAGGAAGCTGCCTTGAATATAGTCACAGATACAAACTCTTTTTCAATTATTTAAAAGAAAATTCTTCCTGAAACAAGGTTTGTCTCTGTAACTCACTATGTAGCCCATGCTGGCCTTGAACTCTCAATGATCCTCCTGCCTTGAGCTACCAAGTGCTGGGATTATAGGCAGCCATCATCACTCCCAGCTGCACTTTTTATAACCTTGCTATTGACTTGCAAAGTTAAACATTCACACACTTGATAGCTCAATATTTCCATTTGTACAGATCCTAGAGAATCTCATAGAATCTCTTTATATGAGTATCAGCAGGTACATACAACAATGTTTATTCATGATAGTAGGATGTTGAAAACAAAATTAAATGTTCTTAAACAGGAGGATGAAAGATAAATTGTAGTGTATTCACATAATGAAATACTAAACAACAATGAGAAACCAACTACAACTGTAGTCAATAACATAAATAAGTTTCAGTAACATGGAATTAATGTGACAATACTGGAAAGCTTCATACAGGATGAGCATTGCACAAAGCTCTTGAGCAAGTTAAACAAATATATATTATGCAGGTACATTTTATTATATACATGCAAAATATTTTTCAAAACCAAGAGAAAAATGAAAGCAAACACCAGCTCAGGGAATGAGGTAGAGGAAGATCACATAAGTTGATGCAAGTTATATTTATGTCCCAGAAAACAACCTTTAAAAATATGAGAAACACGTTAATTTCTTATAACTTGTCTTTTTTTTTCTGAGATGAGCTCTACTAATCCTTATAACATAATTTCCTTTTTGAAACTTCTCTCTCAGTGCTCTTCAGAACAATGAAGTCAAAGCACAGACCTAAGAAATCAGCTCAGCATTCAGATGAGATCTAACCTGTATATGCAAGAAAGAACTTAATGCAACTTCTCTGTGCAGAGAAAGGTTGGCTTTGAAACTACGAAGCAAATTGCCAGGGCACAAGAATGGAAGACATGCAAATGTTCCTTTTCCTAGAGAAATCATTTTATGGATGTCACAAAATAACGTGTTATATGCGTAAAGCTTAGATAAATCCTTAAATGTTTTCATAGCTACCACATTTAGTGTTGGCGGTACTTTCATTCACCTGGTCATACCCGCATTTTACAGATGAGAAACCAAAGTCTTGCAACAAGAGAGAAAGGCAAAGCTAGGCGTTGTTTAGTCTCACTGTACAATCTAGCACTCTTTTACAGTAACATGTTGTCTCAAAAAATCAAATAACCACTAAGTGGCTGGTTTCCCTCTGAATAACAAACTAGGAAACAAATTTTGCAAGAGATCTAAATACACTATTGATTCTAAAATCAATAAGAAAGACTTGCAATCCAATAGAACAATGGGTGACGAATTCAACTGGAAAGTTCAAAGAAAAAGAAATAAAAGTATCCAGTAAATGTATTTTAAAATACTCAATGTGACTCATAGTTTTAGAATGGAAAGTTAAACAATGATAAGTTATCACCTTTCACCATGGGAATTGACAGAAAATTTTTTAAAAGAATATCATGTACACTGCTGCTAAGAGTGTAAGCACAACAGAAATTTTTATAAGGCAATGAAAGAATAAATTAATTCCCCCTGGGTAGACATACACTTTGGTGTAAACTTCTGAAGAGCAATCAGACAATAACAATTTAAATTTGAATATGCTTGCCCTCTGATGCAGCCATTCTACGTTGTAAAATGAACTATAAGATAGACATAACCAAGTGAAAATCGGTCCTAGCATGTCTGTGATTGTACTGCCTACATTAAAAAGTATGTGGATATATTCTAAATGTGCATCATTAAATGACTGACAAATAAAGCAAAGCATATCCATGCAATGGAGCACTATAAGGCTTTTTTTAAAAAATGTATTTGGTTGTTGCAGGGTCTCACTCAGTACACAGCTCGGACTCATGGTGATCCTCCTGCTTTCAGTCTCCCCAGCACTGGGATTACTAGCATGCACCACCACGGCCCTGACTTTGACCTGCTCAGCCCACCCATAGGGGCAGGGCTGGTGCAGTGTGTGGTACCAAGGACTGAACCACATTCCTGTGGCCCCTGAGCTTTCCTAAGCTTGCCTAAGCAGGAGCTTTATTCTGCTGAGCTACAAACCAGCCCATGTGAGGCTTTTTAAAAGAGGAGGTATATCCTTTACTCCATGAAAATACCTCCATATCCTAAGTGAATACAGGGGATTGTAGAACATAATGTAATTCAAATTATAAAGGAAGAATGTACATATATCAGGCTCTTTATATGTATAGCCATTCAAGTTGTACTAACTATGCATTTCAAATATACAAATTGTTTTTGAAAGCAAGATGCAATGTCTATGGAGGGCATAACACATACCAACCCATCAAAAAAAATTATTCTTTAGAGTGAAATTCCACGCAGAAAAAGATGGCAAATGATTGAGAAATTTTATATTTGTGGATTCTTTAATAATATTTCACACTCAGGAACAGATTTTGTAATATGAAATATTTGAAACAGTATAAACTACAGTACATGATGAAGTTTTCTTTTGAACCAGAAGTTCATCAGTTCTAGTACTTTTATTAGCTAAGCAATAGCTTTGTGTCAAGCACTTCACATACTTTGCTTGAAATAATCTTAAAATACACTTGAGCTAGACATTAGCAACCACATTTACTTTGAAAATATGCATCAAACCTGCTTATACTATGGTCTACCACCTCCACTGAGCAGTCAAGCCTACCACCAGGTAGAAGATGCATGTAATTTAGTGCTTAAGGTTCTTTTTGACCTATATTCTAATGTTGGTAAAGGAAATCAAAATAGGGCTGGTAATCTAAGTGCCTGTGTGGCAAGTGCAAGGTCCCAAGTTTGATCTCAGGTACCACATGCTGTGCTGGCCCTGAAACAAGGTTGGTGTTACATGCATGCAATCCCAGCACTGGGGAGACTGAGACTGGAAGGTCACTATAAGTCTGAGCTGTGTAGCGAGACCCTGTATCAAATTTTGAGGAACCGGGGATTGAACTTGGGCCCTTGTGCTTGCCAGGGAAGCATTTATTCCATGGAGGCACCTCCATGGCCCCATAAATAAAAATTTTAAGAGAAATCAAAATAATCATTTAGATTATAAAGAACTCTAAGAGTACCAGCCTTGCCCCCTGCAATTGAGACTGGGCATGGTGGCATGCACCTGTAATCCAAGTTCTTGGGAGGCTATAAACAGGCAGATCACTACTAGTCCGATCTAGTAGTAAGACCCTGAATGCCCTGTAGACCCTTCCCTAACATACAAAAAAAAAAAAAAAAAAAAAAGAACTTCAAGAGAGTTGAAGTCTTCAAGTTCACAATAAGTGGTATAAAGAATTTCTGGGTTAAATTATAGTTTTTTGTCATTGAGTCCAACAGTTGACTATATTTCCAATGTCTAAGAAGTATCAAATATTGTAGACCATGTGTCATTGTTTTTAAAAAGGATCTGTGCATCCTGAAGAGATTTTCAGTATGTAGGAGGATTTCCTACCAGATTAATTTACCTGTTCATCAATTATTCTATAAAAAATATGCAGAGAAATTTAGATTCAGAAATTCAATGGAACAGAAAGTAAATGTAGCAGCTGATTGGTTGGTTAGAACTGTTACAGGCTAATGAAAAGTTTACCAGAAAGAGAGAGGGAGGGAAGAAGAAACATATGAAGTCATGGACCTCAATATTTATTTGCCTTTAAAGAAGAAAATGAAAAGAATAGATACCATATAGAAGCTGTCTTTAAATATTTATATGCCATCAATTGAAAGGGTTAAATTTATTTTGTGCCTCTTCAAAAACATTAGAACCAATGGAAATGAGAGAAATATTTCAGTTCCATATATGGATAAGTTTTAATACAATGGTTTATTTGGAATGTACTGTTGAAGAAAAGATTAATTCCTCATCTTTTATAACCTGTGTACATTCAGGATAACTATTTGATAGGATGTAATAATAGAACTTTATGAATTGAACAGTGCCTCATATTAATGGTGATTATGGTTTTCAGCTCATTTCTATTCTTTTCTACATTTTGTTTTGTTATTCAAATATAGCAAAACATAAAAAAATACTCAATATTGTAATCTAAAAAGTAAAACTGGGGAAACAAACTAGAGGAAATATTATTATCTATAATAGAAAGCTTTGAGCTGTCCAAGGCACTGCTCAAAGTGCTTTTGCATTACCTCACTTTACCTTCATTTAAATGAATCATTTCCTAGTACAATCTCCATTGTCCACAAAAGGTCACTGACATGCAGGGAGGATAAGAACCTGACCAAGGTCATACAGCTAAGCTGAGAAACCAGAATTCAAATTTAATCAGTCTGATTAAGGATGATGTTTACTGACTTGAAAATCATAGAATATACTAACAGTCAAGTTTTACATAGAGATACAGTAAAACTTTGGCTTGGGAACATAATTAATCTACAAACATGCTTGTAATCCAAAGCACTTGTACATCAAAGCAGATTTTCCTGTCAAAAGTAACGAAAACTGCACGTGCCATTGAAAAGCTCTGTGGCTGCTGCAAGGGAGACAAGAGAGGAGTGTTACGCTACAGGACAACTCTTACTGTCACTCATGGAATCAGCTTCCTATTGGCTCAGTGGAATCTGTTTCTTTCATGCAACTTTCTCAGTGAACTTATCAAATGACACATGCATTTGTTTCTTTTGAAGATTTATGGAAATGTGACACTGTATTGTTAATAAATATTCATTACACTTGCTGCTGCAGCCTTATCCAGGAAGTGGTTTTGTACAAAATCTTGCACTGCTTCCTACATTTCACACACCTCCACGATATCATTTGAAGGGAAGAATTCCTGCATATTTTTGTTGTTCTCCTCTACAGACAAGCTCTCCTCCCTAGCCTCCTGGTGTTGAGAGATGATCACCCACAATTCCACAGTAAAGGAGGAGAACCATTGTGTCAGTTGTGATCCTACGATGTTTGGTACCATGGACCTCCTAGTGCAAGACAAATCACTTATCAAGTTAAAACTTACTAGAAACACTTGGTCATCTTGCAGAATATTCTCGGAACAAATTACTCACAATCCTAAATTTTACTGTACATTTTTTAAGAAGTGTGTTACAAAAAAGAGCTATCTCTCCACTTCTGATCATCTTTCATTTCTCTATTTATATTTCAGCTCAGAGGGCAAGGAGACAAAAAGGGATGAGAAAGCATTAAGATGTACAAGTACCAACTCCCCACCCTGGGTGTAATCACTATGTACTGCAGACCTGTACTAATAAAAACGTGGAACAAAACAACAAAAAAAGAAGTGTATCACCAGAAGGAGTCAAGGGCTAGGAATGTGGTTCAGAGGCAGAACATTTCCCTGCCAAGCACAAGACCTTGCACTGAGTCCCTAGTACCACCACAAAGAAAAAGAAAAAGTCATATAAAATTTAAAAGTAGATGCAGAATTGAATTCGATCCTAATAAGTTCCAACCCCTTAAGAATATTTGCACACTCACACAGCAAGATAATGATATCATACCTCTTCCAAGTTTCAAAATGCAGATTCTCTCAAGTTTTCTTCTAGGGGTGAAAAGGGCAAGAATGAAATAGAGGGCTATAGGGAATCTCACTGTGTTCCCCTTCCTGCCACCAGGGCACTCTAGGATGTGCAGTGAGCCACTTGGCAGACCTTGAAACAGAGCATAGGGCCCACTGAATCCCTAAAGATCCTACAAAGCACTTCACCGAGAACTGTTTACATAATGTATGTATATGGCTATTGTTTTTCTTACACAGGACCTTCATACTTATTGCAATGTTACCTTTCTTGGGACCAGCCAAAAACTCACAGGTCCCCTGCTTCATCATTCATCTTTCCCTCATGCTCCATCAAGGTTTTCCTTGGAGATCTTAGCTAGAAGTTTCCTTTCCCATAAGAAACAGAGATTAGTTCATGGAGGTGATTATATATGAGGAATAACAGAACAAAGCCAGTAAAAATATTTTTAAAGTTGAGGAGGAACAAGTTACTAAAGTCACTGACTATGTAATCTCATAAACAACTGAATTTGCCCACAAGTATTAAAATTGTATTAATGACCGACCAGACATTTCCCTCTGGATCTCTGTCTTTCTAACATCTCCCACTTTATTCTTCCAATTCCAGACCATTTTTTTACAACTGTGATACTCTGACATATATATTTGATGTTCATCTGGGTTCCCGATATAGGTTCCTAAACTCCTTAGAATGTCTGGAGTGATACTAGTGAGATGACCAGTGGACATCAGCCTCTGGGTACCTGTAGGGTTACACTTGTCATCTGAAAGACCAAGCCTTAATTAGGGGGCTGGGACTTTCCTCTCCACCTCTTCCTCTATGTAAGGAAGGGGTGAACATTAAGTTGATGGCCAGTGGCTGCTATCTTAATCAATTGGGTATTAAAGCTTTGATTAAAAAAAAAACCTAAAGACTGGGGTTTAGAGGACTTCTATGAAGGTAATAAAACATGTCCCCATTTTGGGAGGGTGGTACCCCAATTCCAAACAGAAAGAAGCTCCTGTGATGGGGATTCTTCCACACTGTAGGAGACACTTCCAGGCCCTTGTCTCAGTCCAAGAAACCAATATCTGTAATCCCAACATTACATTATTGGAATTGCATCAAGCTGATTCCAATCTACCACTTTCCATGCAAACCAAAGCAAAAATGAAGACACTAAATTACATCTTTAATCATCGGGGAGTCGAGGGGCTCTAGGTCCAGCCATGAAGATAGATGGCTTTCTGGAACCAAGAGAGCTGCCCAGGGCCTCACCCAGTTTTTATTCAGTGGTGGAGTGGCTTGAGGAAGATTGACTGAGAATTGTGGGAGGAAGGTGACCATTGTGAGCTGAGCCAGGTGGGAGGCCTACATTTACCTCCACCATATGCAGAAAGGATAGGCAGAGAAAGTAATCTGCATTATAGATGCTTAAGGCCAATTGAAGAATAAACAGAAGTCTTAGCCAGCTCTGTACATAAATAGGGTCAGGCTCAGTCAAAATGGAGACATTCACTCTTTTGTCAAGGAGAGCTGCTCAGGTGGTCCTCCACACCACACCCTATGTGTCTCCTCATCTAGATGTTTCCTTGAGCTCTTTACAATGAACTTGTAAATTCAAGAGCTCCCTGAGCGCTGCCAGCCACTCCAGAAGATTAATTGAACCAAGGAAAAGAAACCTCAGATTTGTCACTGGCATCTAAAGTAGGAGCCAAGCTCTTAGGACTAAACTCTCAAACAGGAACAAATTGTCAGAACTGAACAGAATTAAAGGGCATATCAGCTGATGTATTGCTTGATATGTAGGGCACAACCCCAATAGATCTGGCCTCAGAAGTGTTCTACTCTGGAAGGGCACATTTGGAAAAAGTTAAGGTTTTTTCAACTCAATAACTAACACTGAAAAGTCATCGCATGATATCACTCAAAAAAAAAAAAAAAAAGAACAAGGGAAGGGAAAGAAAAAGAGAGGGAGGAAAGGAGGAAAGATGTGACAGAGGGACAGAAGGTAAAGAGCAAAATTATTTAACCTTCTTGGAAATGTTGCTTTGGTGTATACATTTTATAATATCTGTTGCAAATATTATTTATAATAGTTCAAAATTTTACTAAAACTGAGTTAAATTTTGTTTCCAAGCTTTTAATGAATAGAGTGAAAAAAATCAAATATATGATATTTTAGCCATGAACAAAAAATACTTCAAAAAAAGTTCAAAGAACTGTTGACAGATCAAGGAACACATGATGGTACAGAAGACAACACTGCTGTGAACAAACCCACTATAAAATGTTAGAAATTCATGGGAATTTTTTTAAATTTTGTATGTTATCGCACATGTAAAAACTGAGGCCAGAATATCCATTATAATAATTTAGTGAAAACAATTCCATAAAGTATTAGGGCAAAAGGAAGCTCTGGACTGGAACTGAAGTAGTTGTGACTGATCTCTCTTATCCCTCTATAAGCCCTTTTGAGCATATCAGAAATCCCTTTTTTGCCAAGTTAATTGAAAAGTAACTGGCAAAAATCACACATATATAAGATGAATCACATGATTTATATATATGTGAAATGAATGCCACAATCAAATTAATTAACACTTGAATCACCTGGCATGGTTCTCATGTATCTTAAATGTATGTTAAACACAAAATATCTACAGATGTCCCTGGATATCTGTAAGACATAAATTCAGGGAACCCCTGTTAAGGTTACCAAAAATCTACAAATTCTCAGGTTCCTTAATTAAAACTGTATAGTAGTTATATTTAACCTGTATATGCCTGTGCATTTTAAATCAGCTCTAGATTACTTATGAAACTTTCTACACTACAAATGCTACATAAGTAGTTATTAAATATATTATTTAGAGATAAATGACAAAAATATCTGTATGTGTTCAGTACAGATACAATTTGTTTTTAAATTTTAATTAATGCTCTTGAAAAACAAATAGCAATGAAACAGCTTGAAAATGAATTAATAGGACAGTTTCAATAATTAATACATTGTATATTTTTGTCTTTGTAGTAGTTATTCATAGTATAAGATGCAGAGATGATATCCTGTCCAAACACTATTAATACAAATCCATCAAAAGTATTTTGTATATACAAATACAAAATGGTCCTTCATTTTCATCCCTTTTCTTGGTTAGTTTTGTCAGAGATGGGTATTCCATTGCCATTTAAATATTGTAAGTTAGTGAATTCAGCAAAATAATCCAATATAGTCCAGTAGTCCATAATAGTAGTGGTTTATCCATAGGACTGGCAACGTCAGAAGTTGTTGACTTTGGGGCTGGGGAGCTGGCTCAGTGGAATAAGCATTTCCCTGGCAAGCACAAGGGTCTGAGTTCAATCTCCAGTTCCAAAAAAAAATGTTGACTTGAGCCCTTTACAGATTAGCATATTACTATGGCTTTACTTTTCATACCTCATTATTATACTTTTCTGCTGGATGGTTAAGACTAAAATAAAGCAAGACCTATATAACAAGAAATGTAACCTTGGTATCTGCCAATGGCAGTCAAATTCCCTCAGGATTTACTCTGAAACCCTCCCTGTATAGCAGTTTGTAGATCCTTTGTCAGTGTCTAAATTTCTGTGTAAAAATATGTAATTGTTTATTCCTATTTTTTAAGTATTGTGTATTTATTGTTTCTTCACATTATGTAGGGATTTAAAGTTTAACATACCAATACTTGATGAAAATATCTGTTCCATGCTATTCTATGTCTAAGATGTTTGATATTCAGATAGATAGTGAGGGTAAGCTCAACTGCCTATGTTATAGGGTAATAGTATCATTAAGCTTCTCTTCTGGAGGGTTAACAACTTAAGTTTACAGACCAAAAATTAGATAAAGAGAAGGACTGCAAGGACAGCTAAAATTTTGGTCCTAGCCTCTCAAGGTCAGTGAGGACTCAGGACATAGGTGAACCTGTACTGTAACGTCCTGTAACTCAGTGATGTACCAAATTTCCTGATCAAGGAAATTATGGAGCCACAGAGGAAAGTGCTCAATAATGTAGAGTGTGCCTAAGGAGAGTCACATGGAGAGAAAACATTCTCTCAGGCTTTCACTAAGAGCAAATTAGTCAAGCAATAGCTGTGCCTCATCCACATGACACTGTTTTTAAAATATTTTCAGTGTGTAGTTGGTGGACTATGCACGTGGTATCTGTGTATACAAAGAGTCAACTGTATTCTCTTGGCAAATTTCAAGCCTACAGTGCAGTATGACTAACAATAGCTACCCAGTGGTAGTTTATTTTTTATTTTTATTCATTTATTTATTGGCAGGCTCAGCCTGCCCTGAGGGCGGGGCTGACACAGCATGTGGTACCAAGTATTGAACAGTGGCAGTTGCTTAAGATTGCCTAAGCAGGCACTTGAGATCTCTGAGCTATCTCTCTGGCCCCCAACTGGTACTTTAAATGTGTAAAAGTTACTCATCTACTGGTCAAAATTGTGTACACTTGACGACTCAGCAGGATTCAATGGCTTCTCACAGGAGGGCCATTCATCAAGGCAGAGACCTGACACAAATCTTTAAAAACAAAACAATTAACAGAAGTCTTTGGGAAAACAAACTCTAGTCTCCTAAATCTGATGACCCTGTTCCAGGACCCCACTCTGTCCCAGGTGAGCTGTTAAAACTTCCTTGAATTTAGAGCTCATATGGCCATTACATTTTACTCTTAAGAAATATTTACTTCATTTCCATGTCATTTCTTTCTTTTTGATATCACCAATGAGAATACTCTCTTTCAGGACATACATATATTACCCAACACCTCCCAAACACTTAAAGGTCGTTGTAAATATTTTTAATCTGCCTACAAAATAAAGGATCAGTTACATATTTCCACCACATTCTTCTCTACTGATCTTCCCTACTTGAAACTCATAAATAATATTTTTAAACTGCATGCTATCTTAATTGTCTATTTATAATTGCTACTCTGATTTTTCTCAAACTTGAGTGTAAGAATTTACCATTCATATTAATGCTTAGCCTTAGCATATCTCCTCTCTGGTTTCTGGAGAGACATAGAATATATTCAACCCTATTTGGAAATAAAACACTTAATATAAAGTTTTGCTACACATCTCTTCAAGAGATTTTATCCATGGTGACCATTTCAGTAAGAAAGTATCCATGCAGGTACCTTTCAGGGCTCAGATGACCGCTAAAAATGGGCCAATCAAGTAGCATTCCTTGGGGTCTCCAAGGACACTTCCAGTCCCAGTCTCTTATTGTCACCTGTAAGATACACTTGAAGAATTTCATGTGCTAACATTTTTAAAGTAAGAAAGTCTCTTTTTTTTTGAAACTTGGAATATATTTATTTTGAAAGTCTGATGTTAAATCTTCGGTGAAATTTGCCAATTAATGGTGTCATAATTTCCAGAAGATATAATTTTCATTCTGTTAGAAACAGTGAGCTAACAACACCAATCATATGTTGAGGCTACTCATAGTACATGGAAATTAAGTCAAAACAGAAAAAAAAAAAAAGAGAGAGAAACATCCTGTGTGATGAAAGATTACATAATGCAAGATTTCTATACCATTCGAATTCTAAGAATTTTTAATAAGCTCCAATAAAAGGGAAAGAAAATAAAGCTTTGCCTTATTTTCTTATGACTTTAACTTGCAAAACCTTACTTAGATTTTTTGTTGTTTTTGTTGTTGTCGTTGTTGTTTTGTATTTTAGGGAAGGGTCTGCAGGGTATTAGGGGACTCACTACTAGATCGGACTCATAGTGTTCAGCCTATTTACAGCCTCCCAAGAGCTGGGATTTACAGGCAGGCGCCACCATGCTCAATCTCAGTTGTTTTCTCAGTACCCCTCCAGGGTGGGGCAGGCACAATAGGCCTGGTATTAAAGCCCTGGCCTCTGAGCCTGCTTGCAGGCCCTTTCATCCGCTGAGCTATTTGGCCAGCATTTTTTTTCTCTAGCTTTATTGAGATAAAATTGCATTGATTTAAGGTGTGTCATAGATTCTTAATTATATTAGGACAAAAGAGTACTGTAAGCATTGATAAGTACATATTCACATCAAGGTCATGGAATTTACCTTTGTCTAAGCTACAGACTCCAGGACTGACCCCAAGTCCTATGACTCATGAACATCATAATGCAATAAAGAATACAACAGTCACTCATTAAGAAGTATCTTAAAACTCATACATTCCACAAATAAAATATATACATGAAAAACCAAAAGCATTGAAAAAAAATGTTGAATTTAGAGGGAATACCTGATAAAATACATAGTTTAAAGGGTTCAGATTTCTGTCTCTTAAAAGACAAAAGAAATTTAAATCCAAAGCACCAAAGTGAGATCCTTCACATCAAATTGACCAGGAAAGAGTCTTTGGAAACACACTGAAAAATTCTTATTTAAAAAAGATCTCTTGGGAACTTCTTAAATGAAGCTTTTAACTGTGTACTTTTAGAGTGGACATAATAAAAGCTCCCCAAAATTACAAAAATATAAGAATGCTTAAAATTTATGTTATTCAGGATAAGAGTCACGATAATGTGTACTTGGCCAAGGCAAACTAAATCTTTTTGAATAGAGAATAAGCTACCACAAGGGATACAAATTTTGGAGTCTGTTTATAACTTATAGTTCATGTCTTAGGGAAAATATTGCCACCTAAATTAAATATAATGAAAGCAAATATTTATCAACTAGTCACCAAATATTAGGCACCAGGCTAAACACTTTACGTATATTAATTTATATAAGGCCTAAGAGCCTTCCCAAGTATGTGTTTTATTTCTTCCATTTTACGTGTAATAAAACTAAAGTTCAGAGAGCAGGTAGTTTGTTTAGCGAATAAGTGGAAGAACAACTGTAAACCCAAAGCATTTGCCTTGGCCTCTGTTGGGTCAGCTTGCTACCCTCGTGTGTCTCTTCACATTTACAAAGTAGACAGAAAACTATTTCACCTCCAAGAATGACCCTCAGATATGCACACGTACAACTCTTTTATATTCTGAGAAGAGAGACTCATGTGTAACTAATCCTAAAACTACATTTTTTCTCTCTATTGGATTTAATTCCAAAGATACAATAACTCACCTGATTAAATATCTCAGTGGCGTCACACTCTGCCACTTAGAACGGGATCTGCTACAGTTCTTAATTTCACCGTAAGTGCCCTTTCCTTTCAGGTTAACTGCACAACAGATTAAACTCTCTGCACAAAGGCAAGGTGACTCTAGAGGGAAACACCCAATTATGTAGTTTCCAAGTAGTAATTATCTAAAATTAATTGCTGTTTTGTGAGAGTTTTGATCCTACCGAACAATATTTACTGTTGCAATTCAATTCCATGATATCCCCTTGCTGTGCTTGGCTATCTAACTATCTCTTCAATCATGCCTTCTCATGTTGGGAAACCTATATAACTTATGGTACAGTTAAATGAGGTTTCATTAACTCCAAAGGGAGCTTAGTGAAAATGAAAGACATGCCAGAATGTAGAAGAAATAATACTGGGGAGCCCAGGGGTATGTACGAAAAAAACATTGGCCTTCATTGTGTCCACTTAGGTCAACATTTCTGACTCCCATTATGAAGTCTACTGTTGTTATTGGTATAACCTCATCAAGAAAATTAAGTGCTCATTTTCCACACTTCTCTTCAATCCCCCATCCCCTGTCTGCCATCAAAAGATAAGAGATCTAAGATCCTGTCCCATTTAAACAATGAGTCAAGTCAGCCATTTGTTAAGTCTCTCAGGATGCTGATTTGTCTGTGTTCTCTTTTCCCACTAACACAGAAACTTTTGAAAGTGAAGACTGGAGCTTATTATCAAAGATCCTTTTGTAGTTATTAAGCACAGGAAATTTGTATCTGCCATGCCTATCACATATTTAATAAGAAAATATAATTACTGCAAAATGGTTCTCTGTTTGAAACCAATGACTGTTTCTATTACATATCCTTTTGAAATAATCATTTATGATGAAAAACCACCCAGGAGTGTTTACTGAATACTTACTGGTAACAAAGCATTGGGATAAGTGTGTAATCAAATGATACTTATCAGGGTTCTCTGACATTCCCTGGTTTAAGGGAAACAGCATTAATATTGACAGACATGAAAAGATCTCACTATGCTAATATTAATTTCCACTCAACCTCTAACAGATTTAGGTACCATTTATCTGGTTTTCACCCGTTAAGAAAGAAAATGCTTTCCTTTAACCTGAGATTGGATTCAGACTAATTGACATACTTTTTCATTCTTGATGTTTTACTGTTGATTCTATGCAAGATCAGAACCTTTCCCAGCTCTGCAAATGGCTGTATTCATCTAAGGCAGAAAGAAAACCTTGTATTTCAATGTTTTGGAATAAGTTTTTTTATCTATGCACTCTCCTGATCTCAACTATCCCTGACTTACCTTCTAAAAACCAGCTTTTCTTCACAGTGGGTGTGTTTCCATTTATTCCCCCCTTATCCTCAAGCTCTACAACCTTTGCCACATTCCATAGGGCTTCCAGTGAAGGAGACCACCCCCTCACTCAGAACCCTGGAGTATGAGACAGATACATCTGTCATAGTTTACTGGATGACCATGAGGCATCTTGGACTCTAAAGAGTGAATAGAAATCCAGTTCATATTTTATGCTTCCCTGCTTTTGACGATCAAATAATAGCTCTCAATGACATGAAAGGAATACATTCTCATACACATGAGCAAGCTTTCATGCATCATTTCTTCCAAAGTGTCACTTTAGTAAAGGCTGAAGGAGATAAACCTTGAGAGCTTGACTATGCAAATAGATAGGTGTGAATTAGCCTGGCCGTTCTAGTTCACAATTACTGGGGAGGCTGAGAGGACAAAATGATGTAAGGAAAAACTATCAGCAATGAACTGCACTAAAATTGCAATAATAATTGAAAAATTGCTGGGACACCAAAGATCATTCATAGAGATTCCCAGGCCTCAAGCCTTGCAATGCAACTGCTTACTTATTAATCTGAGGCATGCCACAAAAGTGTTTGACTCCAGAAATTAAGCTTAGTGGGTAACTGACAACATATTTAAAAATGTAGTAATTAAGGCACTAGAGAACCATGATTCCCTGATGAATACACTTTTTAGTTTCTGTATTAGTATTTTGAGGATTTTTAGTTAATTCTAGAGCCATTAGTGTGTGGACCTAGAGTGATAAGAACTTTCTAGTCTTCAAGGATGAAAGTTTAGCTGACCTTGTGTCACCATCTTAAACTACCACAGTCTCTTGCAACTCCCTGTCATTGAATGGATAAATCACTGTTTCTCCCATATTAGATTTTCTAAACTATAATTACCATATAGATCATAAACTCCTCTGGAAATATTTTTTTCAAATCTATATAGAACCTACTTAGCAATACTTTTTTATGAGCTTAAAGAATAAAGGGATTCATTGATTGATTAAATTACCTTTTGTGGTTCTCAGTCCAACACAGTATGACTATCCCAGTTGTAATAATCTAATCTTTCCCTGGAAATTGTTTTCAAAAGAAATGCAACAAAATTAAATTAGCCTCAAAAATTGTTTTCTTCAAGCATGACTACCAATACTGTCATGCCAAGCACCCCACCCAACTTGACAATAGCTAGAGCTTTACTGAATCCTCCTGTCTGAACTCAAATACAAGAGTTAGATAAAAACAAGCACAAAATGATAAATGAAATATTGCACATTTCTCAGAGGCTTGTTGTTTGATTGGAACAGTTGAACACAGAATATAGGGTCTTGTCTTTCAGATTTTCCCCATAAATAGTTTAATTAACATTTCATCTCTGAGCAGTACAGTTTCATAAATCAATACCCAAAGATAGAGATTTGCTCTTTTTCTTGAAATTTGGAGAATGTAATCAACACATACTTTGTAAGAATATTAACACATGAAGGTACAAAACTGCATTACCCACTAGGAGTAATACATTGCCAAAAAGTTATTTTATAAATGAAAAACCAAAGGACAGTTAGTGTCCAAATCCAAAGGTTAGTTCTAATGAGAACCCAATGGAACAGAGATTCCTATACAAATTGTTATAAGAATTGTTTGGAGATGATGAAAATGTATTAAATCTGAGAATTTCTTGAGCCCAACTGAACCAAATTCTCAAGAAATTAGTCCAGTATCAACATGATAAATATCTATCATTGAGCCTGTCTCCAGAAACTCTTGAGTTAGGACCTACGAAGCAGTCCAAGCCCCCACAAGGCTTCTGGGTGATAGTGATACAACTAAAGTTTGAGAACTGTTAATCTAGAACATTTATGTCAAGTCTCAGCTAAAAAAAGTTAAAAAATAGGATTTCATCTTTTTCTGATCCTCTTACAATTTGGTGAAAAGATAAAGACAATTTTACTTTCTAGAGATTCTGACAGCAACTTATTAGGATACATTAAATACTACCGTGGGGAAGAAGGGACATATAAAGTCACACTGCCCAAGATGCTTATAAGGCTGCATTCCCAATAATAAGCAGTGCCCACATGGGCAAGAGGATGTACTGAGCTGCTATAATTGGGGAACTTTTGTTTCCTGACATTTGCAGAGACCTTTTAAAGAACTTATAACAATATCTTCTAGGGTAAGACAATGAACTTAACTAATTTGCTGTTTTATTTATGTGAATTTTTGCCTGTCTGAACAGCAAAGAAAGATAATTCTTTTTCATGATGTGCTTGCCTTTTCCTCATTTTCTTTTGTTCCTGCAAGCAAAGCAAATGTATCTTTCTTTCTAAATGGAACTTAATATCTTCCTCCCTGACCCTTGCAACTTCAAATATTCCTCCAAGATCTGAAACTTAAGAACAATTTTCTCAGCCTCTTATCGTCACATCTCTAAGGAGGCTTTTGACACATTACTCTTTTACAATCCTTCCCTCATATTATAGTACAGATATGTGGTACAGTTATTTATGTGCTATATACCTATCTCTGTTTTATACATAGAAATTGTAGAGCTTTCCTACCCTGCTCT
Source organism: Ctenomys sociabilis (assembly GCA_004027165.1). NCBI lineage: Eukaryota > Metazoa > Chordata > Mammalia > Rodentia > Ctenomyidae > Ctenomys > Ctenomys sociabilis. The sequence continues at coordinate 25,454 of PVKA01019133.1, forward strand.
ACAAGAAATAATTTGCATTCCTCTGAGCGGATATCCTGCTGATGAAAATGCCCAGTGCAGCCTTTGGAGTTATTAGTACAATCTTGTTCCAAAACACTACATAGAACTGTTTCATGAATTGTTTAAAAATCTAGATTAGCAAAAGTGGCAGCTGAGGTGGAGTCATCAACTTGATCAGTTTTAGGATCCATCAGGGCTATTAGAGGATTACACCTCTTACTCTGGTGGATCACAGAGGTGCGGCCTTGTTGTGTTCACCTGGCCCCTTGCCCCTTGCCTCTTGCCTCTGGCCCTGAGCCTCTGCTCTGAATCTGCTCTCTTTGTTCTGCTGTGACCTTTCCCCAGAGCATTTCTGCTTTAAAGGCATCAGACCATAGACTGAATCCCCAGAAATCACCTTTCCTTTATGTTGCTCATGTCCAGTTTGTGCTCCAGAGACAGGAAAGATGACTAATAGAGCCATCAAACTGGAAACATTCATTAGAATCCAGTCTCAGTCTTTTTGAGGTGTTCTTACATCAGGAGCAGTATAGTTCTCAAAAATTGCAGAAGGATCCCCCGTTTTCCGTCATAGTAGCTACCAAGACACTCACAGAACTACTCCTTTCAGGGGTCTGTAGGCAACCAGGGCAGAAGTTTTTGCCTCTCCTCCACCCATTTCCCCACTTACTATACATTCACAAAGAATGCACACTCTAATTATTTCCACAGGGAGACCATTTTTCTGCTTCTTCTATTCTTAATTCCTCCCCATTAAACAAGCTCCTCTTCAACTAATCTCAGACATTACAAAACAAAAGCATTTTCATTTACACCTCCTTGCTATACACAAGGCAAACTCTTGTCATGCATGCCTGTCCTCTCTAAGGGCAGGGAGCAGATGCAGTTGCCATCTATCTTCTGGGGTTAAGTTATAAACCAGTTAGGTCGCAATTACTTTCTTCCTACTATGTCTGGATTTTATAGTTTTCAGAGGTTAGGCTAGGCTAGAACTGACCGAAAGGGCTCATTTTAAAGCTAGAGAAACCAGGTCCCTGATGAGCTGTGTGTTGAAAGATACGTATTGTTGAACATGAGGAGGAGAGGTTTGGCTTCAGTGGGAATAAGGTACTAAATTTAACCAATATCAATTAATATCTATGAGACTTTTATATGGGCATTATTCTCATCTGAAAATGGAGAAAAAATAATAATATCTATTTCAAAAGGATCATTGAGAATATTGAAAGAGAATTCACAGAAATTTCTACCACAGTATGTGGTATGAGGTGTAAGATAAATAATGACAGATTTGTCATTGTTTGCACCAAAACAACTCATATCTGAGTTTCCATTTGCATTCACTCATCCATTCATTCAGAGCAGCTAATCAGAGAAATATCAAGGAATACTGGGTGAATAAACTCTCCATAAAAATCTCCCCTTTCTACACAAAGAAAGATGTTTTCCTGTAGCTTAAATTCAAGCTATGGGGGTTCCATAGAAGTGGCCATGAAAGAACTTGTCTTGGAAATAAAACAGAATAATTCCTGAGTAAACAGTGCTGAAGAGAAAAGTTAAGTAGAGTGTATGGACCACAGAGTAAATTTTATAGTCTTGGGACCCATCTTCACTACTATCCAATGGTAACTGCACAGTGGTAACTGCACTGACCTCAGTCCCAAGAGTGCAATGACCTATCACCTGAGGACACTCACCTAAGGATATCTTTTTGGTCAAGGGACAGACCTGGCTTAGAACCAGCTAACAAAAACATCAACTGTGAATGGTGCTAGGTAGGCACTGATGTTGATCTACAGATATTTCTAGGAATTTCCCAATTTTTGAGTTGTTGCATTTCTCATATAACTGACTCATTCAGCAGGGAATGATTAGCAGCCGTTCCACATGGAAACGAAGTACACAGACTTGAGCTGATATTATACCTAATGGGCCTATTTTAAACGTTACAAATCACCCAGCTTCCTCTCAACTTGCAGTAATAGTTTCTCCTGTGGAATGTGGTAAAATTCAGAATCCATGCTGATGGGGCTGATTCAGCCTGGAAATTGGTCATTTCCCTACATAACGGAGGCAGTGTGCACAGCAAGCTAGCAAAGAAAGAGCCTTTTCCTATACATCATGTCTACTACTGGGAGGTTGGTGGGAAATAAAGATCTTAGGATACTATCAACTGGTGACTTTCTTTGCTATATTTGAACAGCTAAATAGATCCATGAGTATCATCCTAGCCATCAGATTATGAGTTACTTCCTTTGATGGCAACAAGAACTCTATGAAACTATCCTATCTATGTCTTACTAACCCATGAAGTCACTGAAACTTTTTCTCAGATAATTTTGGGGAAGACTTTCAAAATCCTCTCTTCTGTCTGGACCTTTACCGAGGGTCATCCAGAGAAGAAACTGTATGTCTGCCTTCACATCTTGGGATCCTGTTTGGAAAAGGCCCATTTGCTTCTACACCATCACAGTGTGGGAGAGGCAGAGAATATGCTTCTGTTGTTCTGGGGCTGACTCTTTAGGAGTTTCCTGCTCAGGTGGACGCCCTCTCACTGGGAAGACAGGGAGGTTGAGTTCCCTTTCTTTAGCATTTGTTTTGAAATAATTTTATTGAGAAACAAATAGCAGTGAGACAGTTTCAAAACTGATTAGTATGACAGTTTAAATAATTAATACATTGCATATTGTCATCATAGTGGTTATTCATGGTACAAGATGTAGACATGATATGCTGTCCACAAACACTTTCAGAACAAATCTTTCTATTCATTGAATTAAGAGAATGTAGCTGTGTATCTATCCTATTTTGAATATACAGATACAAAATGGTCATTCATTTGCGTCCCCTTTTTTGTTTAGTTTTGTTGGAGATGGGTATTCCATTGCCATTTAAATATTGTAGGTGTGTGAAATCAGCAAAATATGCCAATATAGTCCAATAGTCAATAAAACTGTCAATTCTTGTTCTTCCTTTGTTTTCTGCCTCCATCTTCCCCAGGTAAACCTGTTTCTCACTTTATGTAATATTACTCTCCTTTTCAAATCTTACCTTCAGAAAAAAAGTGGTTTTTCCTTTAAAATGAGCAGATGGATAGAGATGTCTGAAAAAATGGCTATGTGAATCACCCCATGTCAAGTGTCTTCCTGGCCAGTCCTCCTCTGTGCCCATGGCCACCGCCTGTGCACCTCTGCATCCCCATCTCCCTGGACACCTCTTCACCTTGACACTTCTCTTGCTCCCACTTATAATCTTTCCTGAACATATTACCTGGTTAATGTTTCCAGAACACAAACCTTTGTGTCTTCCTCTTGCCCATAGCAGCCAACAATCCACAAGGAGCCAGAATGAGCAAGTTTTAAGGGAACACTGTAGTAATTTATTCCATCTCAACCCTGAAGTGAGTGATGGTCTATACACCCTCCCCAAATGCTGTTTGTGACCTCTGCCTACACCACACCAGTTCCTCAATTTCTTCCAGCCTGCAATCCATTCCTCCATTTCTACTCCACATGCCATCACACCAGCTCATGTGTGGAAAAACTGAAGAATCTTAAAGATCTGTTACCATTTGCTTTTCTCTGTCACCTAACTTAAGCTGAAATGTCTACATTTTTCCTCATACTATAGAAGCTGTATATGAATTAAGCTAAATGTAAACAGACTGTCTGGAATATCAGTACTACAGCAATCTTAAAGTTTGTTTGAAATGTCTCTAGACTACACTAATGCTTTCCTCCTCCAATTTCAGTACCACTTTTATAAGATCTATTATTGTTTTCTAACCTATCTATATATCTCTCTGCTTCATATTTATAATTTATAATCCTCAAACTATATTGCAGATTTCTGGTGTGCAAGAACCCTGACTTTATATCCATTTTATTTCCAATGCCACCTTCCAGTGTTGAGTACATTAATAAGTCTATGCTCACCTTAGCTTTTTATCTTGACCAATGTTTAATCTATACCGCATGTTTTGGATGAGAAATAAATTTTCTGATTCTAGACACACCTTTCTGTGTTATACATTTGTAGTGTTATTAAGAGAACTAGTCATAAGAACAGTTTCATGGTACCTAACACCACATGCCTCAAACACTTGAAAATATAATTAACAGAATGTACGTGATTAAGTACCAGTGTGACAAAGGAAAATGTGAGAAAAGATACATGGTGTAACAAACACATACTGAAAAAGTAGCCAAATAGCATTGAGTAGAACAAATGATGGGTATCGTGCTTCTTTAATAATAGGAAAATTCTTCTACTAGCAGAATTCTACACATAAAAGGATGCCTTTCTGTGTGTTTGCTGGGAATGGATAGTAGCTACTGCCAACTACATGGTAGATACTGTTCTAAGCATTTTACATACATTAATACATAAGCCCTCTGTTTTAGAATTAACATTCTCGTCTATCTGAGAAGAACACTAAAGCAAATGAGATTAAGAAACCAGCTCAGGATCACAAGCCTTGGCATTGGTGAAGCTGAGATCTGGACCAAGACATCCAGCCTCCAGTGTTTCTACACTGGGAAGCAAGTGCTGTGCAGACAGCTTTTAGATAGTTTTTCTTAATTTTCCAAGTTTCTATGCCACATTTTTAAGGTGGAAAAATGTGAAAATCTTCAATTAAAACTACATAAAGTTCAACTATGGTTTATTTTTTTAACATACTAAACCTTATTGTATATTTTAAACATTTATTGACTTGAAAATCACTGGTGGAGGGCCAGCCTAATAGCTCAGTGGTCTAAAGCACCTGCTTATGCAGAAGGCATTGGCCAGGGTTCAGTCCTCAGTGCTTGCCATGCCAGCCCCACCCACGGGGCACCTGAGACTTGGATTGAGATTGGGCATGGTGGAGTGCCCCTGTAATCCCAGGAGGCTGAAAATAAGAGAATCGCTGTCGGTCTGATGGTACGGTACTGAGACCCTGTAGACCTTGTCTTAAATACAGAAAAAGAAAGAAAAAAAAAATCACTGGTGGTAAATAAATATGATGAGTAATTTTGGAACTAAGTGAGCCTGGCTCTTACCTTGGAAAAGCGAGTTGGATCAAAACACACCCAACAAACATGCATACTGTCTGTGGTTTTCCCATTAATTTTGCTGTAACACAATTCTAAAAATATTATTTAAAAATTTACTTTGCAGCTGTATCAAAAACAGTATTACTTTATACTCTATGGAAACAGTAGGTGAACGTTAAATTAAACTTTACTCATACATTTGGATTAAGCTTTGTACCAAAGTATATTAGAGACCTATAACAAAATAAGAAACATTTCAATTTGTAAAATACTTTTATTATGACTTTAATGAAGTATGAAACTATTCACATTAGATTAATAACTTGAAATAGAATAAGCTAATGATACATTATGGTGTTTAACAAAAATCAGTGGCTTTTTAAAAATGCTCTTTGCATCTTTTGCTATGATCCGATGAAATCGACAAGGGTCGCTGTCAAGTAGAGGTGAGAGCTGACATTCTCATCATCCAAGGCTTGATGGTGACCCCATTTTAGGACCTCATCATCTCAGCTGAGCTTCCAGGTTCTCCGTAGCTGGGGAAAAGAAGGTAAAGAGCAACACGGCAGACACACTAACTCTCTGATGTGCCTGCCCATGAGGACGCTGCAAGCCCTGCCCAACCTCAGTGTGGTTTCTGTCTTCATGAGTACACACATTGCTCCCCACCAATTTTGTCTTCACAGCTTTTGTTTTATTTTGTAGTAAACAATTTTATACTAAGTCATAGACTTAAAAGCTAATAAATCAGATGTTTTCATTTTAGAAATTACTGTACAAACAAGAAAAGTGAAAAATTAGGCCATTTTATAATCTTTTATACTGAAATGAACTGCTCTGGAGGAAAACCATGTTTAGTCAGCTTTTGGATACTGCATCATCCAGAGAGGTGATGAAATCAACTTTAAAAGATAAAACACCTGCAAGCAGATGCAGGGGCCAGAAGTTTGATTCCCAGGCCTGCCATGCCAGCCCTGCCCCTGGGGCACACTGAGACAGCAATTAAGACTGGATGTGGTGGCCAGCACCTGTAATCCCAGCTCTTGGGAGGCTGTAAACAGGCGGATCACCATGAGTCTGATCTAGTGAGACCCTCAACACCCTGTGTACCTTTCCCTAAAATAGAAAAAAAAAATTTATTTGAGACCACAAGTTTAAAGTATTCAGGAATGGCCCATGGCTGCATGGCTGTTCGGCCTGTGGCAGGGAAGTACAGCATGGCAGAGGCGGGCTGGGGTGGGACAGAGCAAAGTTGATCGTCTTTTGGCCAAGAAACAAAAAGAGAAAGAGGAGAGACCCAGTCCCACAAGTCTCTGTCTCTCAGGCCGCATATGACTTAAAACTCCCTTAGGCCCCACTTCTTCCCAGTTTTCTACCACCTCCTAAGAGCTCCAGGATAGAAACCAAATCTTTTAAATACGGGCTTTTTGGGGCGCTTACCCAATCACAACTGTAGCATTTATGTGTCAATTTCACAGATATTTATCAGGTTTCTATCTATATGTAACTTGCTTCTAAGTATTAAGAGCAATTCAAAATAAATAAATCAAACATTAACCACCATAGAGCTTAAAAAATAGATCAGATAAAATGTCTACATAAATAAATCAAATAGGATGCCCAGTAGATAAATATTCCTTAAGGGTCCAGAAAATTCTCATGTGTGCTCAAAGGAGAGAAATCTTAAAATAACAATTTTAAAGCTGAACACTCTTATTATTTGGTTATTTGGGATTATTTGACATCTTTATTTTTAAGACAAGAAAGTATAGTCTGAAAAGGTTCACAGTGATTTGTCTAAAGTCACTTACAGATAGTTGTTTATGGTTTACTGGGAAAGTAGAACTTATTTGCAGTAAATGAATGCTACAGAGAAACATGCAAAATAATGGAAACATAGAATTTTAAGGAGCACTAGCATGGGGAATATTTGAGGACACACTAATTAAAATAAAAATTTTATTTCCAATTAGAAAGATTACTTGCCATATTGGTTAGCCTAACACATTCACACTTTCAAAAAAGTGCAAGTAAATGTTATTTTAAGTGAAATTGTGTATCTTTAAAAGTCTGTAATGAAGTTGTTTTCATGCAACCTATTTTATTGCTCCAGAAAGCTCTAACCAAAATCTTTGAAAGCTGAAATCATAATTTAAATGATTAGCTGACTGCCTTTTCAAAAAGCCACAAGGAAGAGAAAAATCTACGATTAAAATTACAGCAACTTTATTAATTGCTGCTCAAAATGCCAAATTTACATATGTTTAAATAAATCTAAATGGCAGAACTGACCGCTAAGCATTTTTAGTCAAGTTTAGGAAAATTAATTATGTTCTTCATCTTAAAAAAAAAAAGCCTACTATTCCAAGCACTTGCCTTTTTGTCAAAGATAATAAATTTGATTAAGCTTATATAAATTGCACTGTACTAAACAGTACAATAACTAAAAACACATGGAAACTGGAATTAGTTTTACTCATTGTATCATTTTCAAATTTAAACCTAATGCCAAGCATATATGCTCAGCTTAGAGACTTTTTCTAGTCTTTTTAAAGCTGCTATTCATAAAAGAGGTCAGTAGGTTTTCTTTTAAAAATAAATCTGCAATCACTACGAACTGTCATTGTATCTAACCAAAATCATGATGAAAAACCAGAGGCTAGGACTTGCATGCAGAAGCTCAAAAAGTCAGAGTGAAACAGTAGATGAAAGAATTGAAAGGCACAGCGAAGGCTTGTCCCACTGCTTCAACTGAAACAACCTATTGGACTTTTGGTAGTCGTAACCTTGGCCATCTGAGCATGTCTTAATCCACAGTGACTCTGAGCCATGAGCTCACTGTTTCCAAAATAGTAGAAAACCACCATGAAGCCTGGGTCTTAAGTTACCATCTGAATCTTGCTGGGCAAGTTTCTAGGATACCACTATTTATTCCCCACAGCAATGGCTTTAAACTATGTTGTTTCCCGGGCCCACAAAAGCAAAGCAACTCAGTAACAGCAAGAATGGAATCCTATCACCAGTGACTTTTCTCCAGGGGAGGTGCAAAGATGCAAATTTAATCAATATGCCAAAACCCCAAGTTGCCCACACCTCCACATGTGTGCCTGTCACCCTCACCCTGTGATCTTCAGCGCAAGCCTGCTGCAGTTGAACTTTACAGTGAAACACCCTGACTAGTCAAGACTGCATTGTAAGTCTGAAGGACTTAATTGCATGGGAGGATGAATGAGTGCTTCTGGTAACTGAAGCTTTCACCCATGAGCCAAGTGCGAGCTATGCATGCACACTTACTGGGGGCGCATGCAAACTTCATGCTCATACGATTTTAGAAGTCACTTTATCTTCACAATAACCTCATAAATAAAATGTCATTGGACCCACTTGAAAAGTCATAAAACTAATGTACAGAGTAGTTAAGAGTCTACACAAAGTCTCCAAACTGGAAGATGTCAAACACAGGCACCATCATATTTACAATCATGCAACTACATCCGAATGACTGCTTCTTCTAAAGTGAAGAAAGAACAAATGAGTCCCTGGGCTCTGAGATTAGCATTTCCCATGGCTAACACTGATCTTGACACTGCCCAATTTATTCCCAGATCTCTCTACATTGGATACCTGGAAATTGATAAGAAATGGTGAATCAAAAATGTTTATTGTTTGAAACTCACCATAGCATAAAGTGAATCAGTGCCTCAGGCATACAAGACTCCACAATCCCATCTGAACTTACGTTTTCTCAGGTTTCTCAGCCTTTGTTTCCTAACTGACTACAAGTTTTGGTTCTACCAAACTGTTATACTCTCTCTGCTCTTAGAAAATTCTATCCTGACCAACCCACACTATATTCACCTTTCCTTTGTGAAAAAAATTTCAAAATCATCCCACATGAGCCACTCATTTGGCTTCTATTTTAGGATACTCTAAATACATGTTACAAGAGTGTGTTCTCTCTCTAGATTGCTAAAAAAAAGTATAGAATATCATAACCAGGTGTCAGTAGAGATATTATGGGTCTAACCTGTCACATCATAGTAAAGAAAGATATATCCATAGTCACACAGTGGATGGACAGATTACATCTATCATATTCATCTATCACATCATATTCATCTATCATGTTCATATTATATCTATCATATTTGAACATTTTTTACTACATAAAAAGGTTATCTATATTATTTATCAGGTCTCCATCAGCTCAGAAAGTTTCCTTCCAGCAAGGGCTTCCTTCCTATTTTACCTGCCTTTTCACAAGTTCCTGGATAAGAATGATCCAGTTTGCAAAAGCAAATGGGGCCCTGCCATTTATGCAGATCTGCATGCTAAGATCAACATACAGAAATTCATTTTTAGATCATGAGGCATTTATCTTGATTACCACACTTTGACCTTGAAACATCAGAAAAATGCAGAGTTCTTAGACTCACTAAGAATTTTAAAACTTCCAGTCATGTTTTCATCACTAAAAAAATACAAAGATGAACAAGAAGAGAATATGGAGCTTTTAGGCCGGAAAAAGGATTCAGACATGCTCTAAGAAGTACACGCCAGTTTAAATAAAATATGAGGGCTGGGGGTGAGGGTAGCTAAGCACCTCCCCTGCAAGTGCAAGGACCCGGGTTTGATCCCTGGTACCACATACTGTGCAAGTCCCAGAACCAGGGTCACACTGTGCTGCCCTGAAACTGGATGCTGTGGAGCACACCTGTAACCCCAGTGTTATAGAGGCTGAGACAGGAGGATCACTGAGTATGAGCTCTGTAGTGAGACCCTGTACCAAATAATAAATAAAATATTTTTTAATGTAAATAATAAATAAATGCAAAATGAACCACAGAACTCATAGAGTTGAAGCTTTGATCCACAGTGTGTCAAGGTTGGAGGTGAGTCCTGGAAGGTGAGAGAACTATGCGGGAGTCATAATGGACTGACCCATCCGTGTGCCCAAGCTGAATGGGCTATTGGTGGGTGGACTCCACTAGAAGAAACAGGCCATGGCAGGGGAAATGCCCTGAGGGATACATCTTGTTCTCCTTCCTAGATGCCGTGAGTTGACCTGCTTTCCTGGCCACCCTTTACCGTGATATCCATGCCTTACCACAGGCCTACATCAATAGAACCACCTGACCATGAACTCACACTGCTGAAGCAAGGTGCCAAAATAAATACTTTTTCCTTAGCCTTGATTTATGTCATGTATCTTGTCACAGGTATGGGACCCTAACATAGCCACTAGTGCTAAAATAGACATTTTTAGTATCTGCAATGATAGGCTTGAAATACTTAAATGTAAATGAGACTCATGATAGAATTTCACACCTTAGGAAATCTCCCATCTATTGTCACTCTCTAGTATATTTTTCAAGTTATCTTATACTTATCACTTGTTCACATCTTAAGCCTCAGAAAGGTTAAATTTTTCTGTCTTGCTTACCAGTTTCCCAAGCCACATGCATAGTAGTTGCTCAATAAACATTAAAGAAGTATTGTTAGATACTGTAAATTTGCTTATTTGTCAATAGATTGCTTTTTCTGAGAAAAAAACTCAGCAAGTATAGCAAAGACAACTGTGAACTTACAAAACTAAAAAGATTAAATATTTTGAAAATATTTATTAAGTAAAACATCTATTGACATAAATATGAATTCGCTATCACAGTTATTTCTTTAGGTACCTCCACTTAAAGCTAGATTAAAGTAGATAAATAGTATTCCCTATGAGTATCTCCAAAATAACATGGCTACCTCTACGTTTAAAGGATATCTTATCGTCTCTATTGCTATAAATACGTGGAAGCCCCTGAGTGGGTGCACAGCATGCACCAAAGCTTCCCACTGGATCAAAAAGTCGTATGCCTATCTCAAGAAGCAAGACCTTCCACACATCCAAGCCTTGATTTGGACAATGGGACCTCTTCCCATCCATCCTGTAACTGAGCCCTGCCCATAAAAAATTATAGGCCAATCTCCCCATCTCTAAAGCTCACTGTGTACCCAGGATCATATCACTGCCCACCCCAACACCCTAAAGGCAGCTTTAGCTCCCGTATGAGCCGCTTCCCAAGGCCTGCCCTCCCAGGGCCAGGTGAAGACATGGACATACTCCCAGACCTCAGAAGCAGCTATTTGTTTAGTGTAGATGAGGACACAATTGTGTAGGGTTTCCACTGGTTTTCAAGAGGTCTTTCTATTTGGGATCAGAGCTGCTTGTGGACTGAGACAGAGCCAAAGGGCCCTTTGTCCTTTAACTGACTTTACCCCAAGGACCTGTGCCATTGTCTCTGTGCCAGTCCTGAAATTACTACCCATGTCCCTTGCAATATAGTGAAATTATGCCTTTTCTTCTCATACAATGAATGGCACCTCTGTCTCAAAGCTTGGGTTTACTTACAGTTCCTGCCATATTTTCAAAGCCATCATTTCTTTATTTCTACCACTATCATCCTGTTTCTTCTCCCCAGTTCACTTCTAGGAAGCCTGATCCTCTTCTTATCACACAAATATCCTCCATCTTATCTGCCCATTAGGAAGGGTTTTCCAGCTTTTTCTTAAAAGGCTTCAGAAGCACCCAGGCACTGCACTGCCTGGCATGGACGTAAGGACATCCTTTGGCCCTGTCTCAATCTAGACTCTTTGGCCCTGTCTCACTACACCAGCAAGCGTCTCTGATCCTAAATATAAAGACCTTCTGCAACTCTTCTGCCCTTATAACTTTAATGTCAAACACAGAGATAATTTTTAAGATATTTGTTACAATCACCATAAGTAGTTATATGTAAGGTACTCACACTAAAAACCTGTTATCACATTGAAAGTAGAAAATCTTTTTCCACTTTTGGTTTGTGAGGACAGTGTTTATCATTCTTGGCATAATATAAAATAAGGACCCTGAAGGTAAAATGACACAATTTACATAAATGAAAATACTATTAGTAAACAAACACTGTGAAAAATGTTCATCCATGCTAGTAATCAAGAAATGCAAATTAAAGCAATGCTGAGAGACAGTTAATATAGTAGATCAGCCAAAAATACTAAGGACAAAGCCTAAGGTGGCTTAGAATGAAACTGCTGCAACTCTGACTATTTCTGACTTTCAAGATTCATACAGTTTTTGGGGGGAAAAAAGTAGTAGTTATTTAGAATTCATGAGGAAGTTATTTATACCTTTTAACCTGAAAATTGTATTTTTGAAATTTTAGCCAATGCTTTATAAGGTTCTTTAATTCTACAAAGTGCTATAAAATATTCAATAGTATACTATAATATCAAAATCCTTAAAACACTCTATTTGCCTAAATATACCTTAACATGTATAAATATAAACGTAGATAAGATATTTGCAACCATGTGATTACCAATAAGGAACGCATATATGATTTTTAAAAGCTTCAAAAATTAATAAGAAAAACAAAAATAACAAAAAATATTTACACAGACATGAAGTTTTCCATTTCAAAGAAAAAAAAATCACGTAAGTATTTAATAGGCATTTAAAACTATTCAAGTGCATTATTTTTTTTAGAAACAGAAAAATTAGTATAAAAATGCTATCATTTGTATTCACTTATTGGCAAAATATGAAAAAAGGACAACCAAGTCCTGACTGGCCACAACTTATGAGCACAAGAAGCTGGAGTTAAATGAGCAGACAGGCACCAAGGGTTCACAGCAGCACATGTTTTGTAAGAGCACAATGGACCAAATGTCTGTCACAAACAAAACTGATAAATAAGTTAAGGCATCTGTCACCAAGAAATACCCATCAATAGAAATGAATCAGTTACATTGCACATAGCATGGATGTCATGCACCGATCTGGAGCAAGCACCAGCCACAGAAAAGAGGGGAGATTCCTTTTGGCTCACAGCTTAGAAGTTTTGATACATGTTCTTCAGGCTTAAAAGCAAAACATGGCAGAAGGCCTGGGCAGAGAAAATCACTGGCTGGGAAGCAGAGAGAGAAGAGAGGAGTCTGTTGTGGCCTTCAAGGTCATGCCATGGGGACTGACCTCTGGAGCACTCAAGGCCATGCCATGGGGACTGGCCGCTGGAGTACCCATGGTGCAGTCCCCCTTCAATCACCCCAGCACCACCACCTGCCTATGAACACACAAGACATCTAGATATAAAGTATAACAATAAAGGAATCTAAAATTAAAATATGGGGTGGATAAACCAAATCAGAAGAAATTGTAGCAAATATCACTGCATTTTAAAAGGTTTTTAGGAGGACTGGCCAAATAGCTCAGTGGATTAAAGCTCCTGCAAGCAGGTGCAGGGGTGGGAGATTAGATCCCCCACCCCCCCACCCTGCCTGCCCTGCCCCCCAGGGCACGCTGAGACAGCAATTGAGACTGGGTGTATTGGTATGCACCTTTAATACCAGCTCTTAGGAGGCTGTAAACAGGTGGATCACTACAAAGATGATCTAGTAGAGACCATGAACACCCTGTAGACCCTTCCCTAAAATACAAAAAAAAAAGAAGAAAATAAAGAAGAAAAAGATTTTTAGGGAATAGCTTAGTGGTCCAAGTGCCTACCTGGCAAGAGCAAGAACCCTAATTCCATCCCTGGTATTGTATGCCATGCCAACCCAGGAACCCGGGGCACACCATCCCATCCCTCAAACTGGGTTTGGTGGTGCACATTTATCATCCCAGCGCTGGAGAGGCTGAGACAGGAGAATCAGTACAAGTCTGAGCTGCATAGTGAGACCCTGTATCCAAGAAATGAATAAACAAATAAAAGATTTTTATTTATTATTGAATAAATTTATTATTATTAAACAACTACATTTATTGACTGCCTACTGACTAACTCAGGATACCCTTTTATGAAAAGCCATAATTAAAAGCAAAAAAAAAAAAAAAAATGAAGCAATTCGGAATGAATCCTTCTGGATGGGGTAAGGAAAGGAGATAAGAAAAGGTCCCATGACATTCACTATAAACATTTTATTTTCTTTTTTATGTATTTGGTACAGGGGTCTCACTATGCAACTCAGACTCATAGTGATCCTACTGTTTTTAGTCTCCCCAGGGCTGGGATTATAGGCACGCGCCACCATTCCCAGACATGTTGCCAGCTCCACAATTCCAAGGATCAAGGCCAGTGAAACATGCGGGATCAGGGATCGAACCCCGCTCCCATGCACTTGTCTAAGTAGGCATTTAGTCTGATGAGCTATCTCACCAGCCCTATAAACATTTTCTGAGTACTTAGTAATTAATAAAATTTATATTTTCACATAATTTCTTATAAAATAGTTTTTGAAAAGGGAAACAAGTTATGTAATATCAAAAAATAATAAACAGCTATATAAAGCAAAGTCATAGTATAAAAACAGTCACTGGAGAGAGACAGCAAGTCAGTAGAATACCAGTGGTCAGGCAAATGGACATAGAAAAACCTGTTTGACTGGAAAAGTTGAATCTTCACTATAATTATGTATGATCTTCACATGTAAGAAGAAAAGGATAAACCTTCTATTTCTTTTTTTATGTATTTAGTATACGGTATACAGGGTCTCACTACACAGATTGGACTGGTAGTAATCCTCCTATTTCCAGCCTCTCAAACACTGGGATTATAAGCATGAACCACCACACCCAGTCTCAATAGCTATCTCAGCGTGCCTCAGGGGTGGGGCCCAGCATGGCACACCAGGAATCAAATTCGGGCCCTGCATCTGCCTCAGCAGGTGCTTTAATCCGCTGAGCTATCTGGCCAACCCTAACCTTATATTTAACAACAACAAAAAAAAAGAACAGGTGAACTCTTGGATTTAGCTCTATTTTCCTTGTGAGTTTCTCTTCCTGGTTCTTCTTTGTGTCCCTTCCTCTCAATAGCCCCATCATTTCAATACCATTCAGTGTCTCAGGGGTCATTCATTGACTGGAGGACACAAAAGAGGGGGAGAAAAAGAGGAAAAACTCTTGGTTTTGAATTTTAAAATAGGCTGTGGATGCCCCTATCAGAGGAAAAGGTTTGAAAGCCGTGCCTATTGATTTCTCCAACTTTACACTTTGGAATTCATTGAAGCAAGCTGTGCTCAAAATTTATGCAACTGATAATAGATGATAAAGATAGCAGATGAAAACCCTAACTGTACTTGAAAGAACCCCAATTTTCCTTGTATCCCCCAAAGGGGTACAAAATAGGGCAGGCAGAGCCTTTCAATTATGTCTAGGAAAACAGAGCATTATCTTCATGGACATAACCCATGGCCAGAGGCAAGCAGAGACCCATAATTAAAGACACAGTGGATGAGTTACACATCGGCAAATGCAAAGAATGCTGTCTGGCATACATCTGCTTTACACCGTTGCCTAAAAAGTGAGTGACACCACCCAGACTGATGTTACACTAGAGGGAAGAGATCAGAATGAAATGACTGAAAAATCATTTTGAAGCCCTGACTCTATCTAGGAGACACTCCACAGGCTTACACTAGGAAGCCTTAGGAATAACAAGAATGTGAAATTGAAACAATGTTGTCAAAGAAACAATGGTATGCTGGCTGCATAGGGTTTGGGAAATGCCATAGTCATTACATCTATATTGTAATGGCATTAAAAGTGTAATGTATGAGTTTGTATAAAAACATTTTGAATGACAGTGATTTTTATTGATTCCTTATATGTTGCTGTGTATGTTTTAAAATATTTTAGAATGATCCTATGTTGCTTTTGAGACTGGACAGAATTATAGAGCTAATTCTAGTTACAGAAACAATTGCATGCAGGTTAACTGTTCACACCCTTTCCTCTCTGCCAACACTGTCTGTTCAGAATATGTCTTCCTGTAATGCATAGGGCTTCTTTACCTACATGGATATTATACTTTCATGAAAGTAGAGTATTAAAACAGTACCAAAAGATTTCTGAGGGAAATTCAAATCCCCTCTATTGCTGCTACTGAGCAAAAATGCAATTGATGCCAGTGCAGGCTTAGTCAGGAATTGCAGGCTGTTATTGTTTTCAATACCAAGGAACAAACATGGGATGGTTCTACCACTGAGTTACAACCATTTTTCTTTCTTTCTTTCTTTCTTTCTTTCTTTCTTTCTTTCTTTCTTTCTTTCTTTCTTTCTTTCCTTTTTTTGTTTTTTGTTTCATCCTTGTTGTGTTTTTTCCCACTTATTTATTTTTTTCTTCCATAATTATATTGAAGAAAAAATAGCAATGAGACAGTTTCAAATCAAATTATTAGAACAGATTCAATAATTAACATACTGCACATTGCCTTCTTAGTCGTTATTCGTTGTACAAGGTGCAGACATGACACTCTATTTACAAACACAAGTTCTCATTAATTTGTCCAGACTGGCCTCAAATTTCTGATTTCCCTGTCTCAGCTTCCCAAGTGGCTGAAATTAGAGGCCTATTCCACCCTACTCACCCAACCAGTAGTTTTACAGCATGGATTTGAGAAGAAAAACATCTTTCATCTTATGATTATTTGAAATTCTTTTTTTTCATTTATTTTTATTTTATTAAAATACAAATGTCAATCAGACATTTTCAAAACACATTAACCATACAGAGTCGATGAATTAATACATAGCAAACTGTTTTCATAACGTTTTGGTATTGTACAAGGTGCATACGTGATATGTTTACAGGTTTTTTTATAGGTGAAATTATATCAAAAACTCAATAATTATTTACCTAATGGATGACCACAGCACTAAAAGCCAACATAATATCCTGTCCAACCACCGTTAGTGCAGATCTTGCCTATCATAGAACTATGTAGAAGCACAGCATTATCTATCCCAACTGTACTGTCTATACACACACATCATGATTTTTTATTTCTACAACCCTTCCTTTGTCTACACCTGTCAAAAGTGGGCACTCCATTGACATTCAACTACCTTAGGTGCTTGAACTTGACACCACAATCCAACACAGTCCAGCATTCTGCAACCATAGGGAGTTATTCAAAGAAATTGTTGACCATATCCATTTACAGCTCAGCTTAATATTATGGGCTCACGATGTATACTTCAT
>PVKA01019134.1:0-42543 GCA_004027165.1 Ctenomys sociabilis
GAAGGGAAGGGGAGGGAAGGGAAGGGAAGGGAAGAGTAGGGAAGGGAAGAGAAATAAAGACAGGGAAGGATAGAGAAAAACAATACTGCCATAGAAATGAGAAATGGTTTTGATTGGCTAATTAGTTGATTAGAAATGATTGGAAAAGCAGTCTTTGAGCTTGAAGAATTATCAGTCAAAATTCTACAAAACTGAAAATTCAAAAACAGAAACTGACAGGACCAGAACACAAAATCTCAATACTATGTTACCGCTACAAATAATATAACAAATACAAAATGAAAATAACAAAGCAAGATGGAGAGAGTAGCAAGAAATATTTGAAGCAATAATGACTAAGATTTTCTCACAAGTCATTATCAGGCATCAAATGATAGAACAATTCTGAGGAAAAAAACAAACAAACACGAAAACCAAAGAATTTTGGTATATATTTCTAAGCTAGTTATATGTACTGCGAATATACAAAATTTTTTTAAAAATGGAAAAAAATCCTTACCCTATATTTGCCTTGTAATAGAGTATGATGCTACACGATGCCCATCCGATATCAGCAAGGAGTAATATGTTAACCCTCTAATGTGGGAGAAGTCCTTCACAACTTGCTGTTAGATGTTGTCAGACTGAGTAGACAACTGGTAAGGTCATCGTTGGGCCCGTGAGTGCCATCAAGCAGCTGCATGTGACAGACACTCATAGATGACTTCCTCCGTTAGGACAGAAACCCATTCTTCTCCTACCCATGTAAAGCATCCATACGTAGAGATCCCATTTTCAACCATATACAAGAGAACTTTCCAAATTTACACTTAAAAGTGTAGTGTGGTTTCTCTGTGCAATTGATATAAAAATCAGTAACTGAAAAAGCAATATAAAACCCTAAGATATGTAAAATTTATATAACTGACTTTTAAATATTGTGCATGACACAAGAATTCTCAAAATAAATTTAAAATAATGTGAATTAAATAAATAGTAAATATAACTTTTTGTATAATGTGGCAAAAGGGCTGTTTAGTGACACATGAAGAACTTGACTCTGAGCAGGTTCATGAGAGAAAAAAAAAAAGATCACCTATATTTCATTAAGAAAAGTGTTCTACAATGTGTACTGCTGAGAAAGTAAGAACTTTTATATTGGAAGAAAATATTTCCAAAAGTGACATTTGATAAAATGCTGCACTCTAAAATACACAGAAAATTTATTACATCTCAACAAAATATAAAATTTCCACTGAAGAAAACATGAAAAGGCACAAGACCTAAAAAAGACACAGAGAAGATGGCAATAAAGTTTATGAAATGAATATCAACACCACATCCCACGAAGTATTGAGAGCTATAAACAAGAAAATATTTTACAACTAATAGACTGACCAAAATTCACACAACTAACAGCAAGAAGTAGTGGTGAGGATAAAAAAACACAACAAAAATTTTCTTTTACAGCTGGGAACAATTAAAATTGCATAGATACTTTGGAAAACAGACAGCAGTTTCTTACAAAAGAATATAGAATTCTTATAAGCACAAAAAAACACACACACACACACAAAAGAGAATGCACACAGATATTTTTGTGGCTTTACTCATGATTTCTAAAACGAGAGAATATAGAAGATCCCCTAAATAGGTGAATAAATGAGATCAATATCTATAGTATGTCTTCTGAATGGACTATTATATTATTCACCACTAAAAATAGTACAGCCGTAAAAGGACTTGTGCAAAAGAAAAACTTAATAGGAAGTAAAAGAAACCAATCCTGAAAGAATTTATCTTAGATTCCAATTGTTTGTCCTTCTGGATATCATCACCTATAAAAATACAAGTTAAAACATCATTAATCGGGCTGGGAGAGATCATAGTTTGAACAGGGAGGATTTTTAGAAGAGTGAAAGTTGTAGTGTGGAGACATGTCACTAAATTTTTGCCAAGCCCTTAAATGTACTACACTGAGTTAACCCTAACACAAACTATGACATTTGGAAAGAATTCTGTGTAAGTATAGTTTCACATCAGTAACAAATGTACTTCACTAAATAATATTCTTAATAATGGCAGAGGTCATGTCTGAACAGTGGTCAGGGGACATTTACCTATGTTTGTTCTCTCATTTTTGCTGCAAAGCTAAAGGTACTCTAAAACAGTAATAATGTTTTCTGCACAAAAGAAATTTTGAAGTTTTAACAGTTGATATAATAAATTAGCACAAGCTTAATAACTTAAAATTTATTCACTTAGAGTTTGAATTTATCACACAGTCCTAGAAGTTAGAAAGTAAAATTCAGCTTTTCAAGCTACAATTCAAGACCTAGCTTCATGCATTTTTTGGTGAGTCCATGTCTTTATATTCCATATTCTCTAAGTTACCTCTTTTATTTGTGAGTGTTTCTCCCACCTTCAAAATTATAAACACCACCTCCTCTGTAACTAATCTTTCAGCAAAACTTACCTTCTCTCACTCTTTGACTTAACCCATTCTATGGGCACCCTTTTGTTTAAATTCACTCAGAAGTATCTGGGAAATGCTTCACCCATAGTATACCCAGCTCAGCTGCACAGTTCATTTCACTTTGTATGGAAGCCTACATGAGGTTCCAGAAGTTAAGAATCAGCCATCATTTTTAATTAATTAGTTAATTAATTAATCAATTTTTACTGGGAATTGAACTCAGGAACTTGCACTTGTGTGACAGAATTAAATTCCTTGGCCCAAGAATTGATCATTTTTATGTGGGGCAAAATGTGGAGGAATATATATATACATATATATATATATATATATATATATATATATATATATATATATATCTCATATATATATATATATGAGAGCAGGTCAAACAGTGCCTAGATAAAAGCAAATTTTTTAAAACTTATTCTGTCTCCACCACTGCATCGTGAGATCCATGAGTTCTTTCAAATCTGTGGGATATATAATATTCGGCATGTCAAGAGACTAATGAGTGTTCATGCATTCAAAAATAATTTCCAATGCATAAGCATTTTGTAATGGGAGGTCTAACTTTACATCTATTTTAATTCTTTTAAGAAAAATATTTGGAAAACTCAGCACTATGTAATTAGCAGCTAACACATCTGAACATGACAACATGTTCATGAATTCTACTTCCATGACACTGGAATTGCTAAGTGTACCTTCCTGTACTAGTTAGCTCTTTTCACACATCCTTACAAGTGTTCAGCCATCACAAATTTTTCTATTAATGTGATACATAAAAGTGACTAACATTTAAGATAACTTTTGGAAGCTTTAATTGGACTTCTGAATTCCCTAATTTATGGCATGTGTTCAAGTAAATCATTTATTCCTGAATTTTACTTCCTCGCTTGTGCAATTAGGATAATAATACTTTTATGCCTACTTCTTAGCATATTTAAAAGAATCAATACAAGATTATAATTTAGAAATTATCAAGTGCTCTATAAATGCAAATTATTACCAATATAAAAATTATCTTTTAAGTATACTAATACTGGTGGATAAACAAACATGTGCACTGGTTTAAACTTTTTGAAGAGACATTTGACATTATCTTCTTTGTTAAAAAACTATACTAGTGCTTGCTTTGGTAGCACATATACTAAAATAATTATACTGATATTATTTTACTTTAAAGATTGTACATGATTACATTCAAGCATTTATGAGGAGACTGAGATAGCTCAGCACAAAGTTTCTGTTTTGTTTTATCTCAGCTATTATTATGTGTAGGGTTACAAGTGTACAGAGCATTTCAGGTCCTCTCTAATCATGGGTACCTGGGTATATGCCATCAGGTTTGGCTTTCTTCTCTCTCATTATTTACATTGAATTATCATTATGATTAAGGCAGGAATAGTTATTAGCTAGAGGAAGGTGCAGTGTCTCACGCTTAGATTCTCTGTGTGGTCACCAGCAGCGAACCATCCACAGTGCTCCGTGCAGTGTTATTCCTGATCCCTAGCTCTCCTCGGAGGAAGGAAATAACTATTAGCTAATACCACGACATAAAGTTAAACCAGGTATAGAAATACAGTAGCAATCTATTAGAAATGACAATAATCACAAAGCTAGTAAGAGAAAGGGGAGAGAAATATTCTATATAAAGAGTTTAAATTAATAAAATTGATAATGAAATATAATGGAATAGTAGAAGAGTAAGATAAGCCTATTAAAGTGCAATAAAAATAAGGCAATAATCTAAAAGAGATAAAATGTTTAAAACTGTTGAAAAGGAAAAGAATAGACCCTCCCCTGTGTACGTTTCTTCCCAGGCATGTGCTCCCTCTCCCCACGCCCTCCACAGGTGCCCAGTGTGTGTGTCCAGCGGACGGCCAGAGTCTTGGCTGCCGCATGTTCCACTCATAGTGGAGCACCACGGTCAGACAACATGAGCTCGCTGGGCTTCCGTGTGCCTGGGCTCATGGCCAATGTCCATGCTGTAGAGTGCTCCCAGGATGCCTGCAGCCAGTGAAGGCAGCAACCCAATCTTAGATTTCTGTGTTTTGGAGGTTGGCGTGAGTAAGCAAACTCTGCTCTTAATCTCACAACTCAGATGTGTCTCCCTCATCCCACCTCACTTAAGCAGGTTTCTCCTTCCTCACAGTTGACTGAACCACTGGCCACTGTTCCCTCCACATGTTTGGTTCTTGCTCCATATCTCAGACTCGTGGTGATCTTCCTGTTTTTGTCTCCCCAGCACTGAGATTATAGATGTGGGCTACCACTACTGGACCTGGTGACCAGCTCAGTGCCCAGGTATGGGGCTAGCATGGCATATGGTGCCTGGGATAGAATCCAGGTCCCTCCACTCTTTATAACAGCATGTGCTCCCCACTGTTCAGAACTCCTGACCTCACTGTGTGGGACAGATTTGTCAGCCATCAGGGTCTCGTGTGGTTATCTCCAACCCAGTCAATGAGCATGGTGGTCATAGTGCCTTGCTTTGTGATTACTCCAATTTTTTTGCTCCCCACACCTTTTGATTCCTTAAGAATTAGCTCCTCTCTTACGTTGATTGCTGGCTACAGCCTCTGAGCATGTGCTGGAAAATGTGTTACATTTCCTCTTCAGAGCTAGCTTGCTGTGTAGGACTCACTCTTCTGCCAAATAACTACACAAAATTTAGAAGTTTGTGTGGGTCTTAGATTTCTCATATGGTAGGAACTGCTAATAGGTATTTATTATCAGTGTTAATTGTACTCTCTGGCAGCATAGTTTATGACTATGAATTCTGGTTCTCTTCATTTCCTATTTGTGCTTTCAAGGTCTAGAATTGTCTTTTAAAAAGGAACTTAAGATGGTGAGTTAAATGAAATGCACTTTTTTACTTGCTTCCCCAGATGTTCTTTTTTTTGTGTTGAGGCAGAGGTAGAAATGCTGGACTTTCATTTCTTCAGAATAACAGTATACTGTTGACAAGTTTTCTATGTGGCATAAGAGTTGATGAAAACCTGCGTAGTTAGTGGCATGGAGAGGTCTGGGATTCAGTTCTCTTTCAAACTCAACTTCTAGATACACTATCAGAAGAACAATAGAGGCATTAAATAACAATGATGAGGGTCAGGGAGATAGCTCAGTAGAATTAGTGCTTACCTGGCAAGCACAAGGTCCTGAGTTCATTTCCCAAATGAAAGAAAAAGAAAAAAAAGAAAGAAAAGAAAGAATTTATGACACAGACAAAAGTGTTGCCTGTGACTTTCTTTAAATTGACATGAGATTTTTTTTTAACTCATTTGTCCCAAGTACACATGGTTCCTTTTCAGGATTTATGTTATTGAATTTGTTCAGGTGTCACTACAGCGAGAACTGCCTGCTGACTATTTACGAATCCTTTGTTCTCAATGGATTTCTTTAGAAATTCCTCAGTATTTGGCATAATTCTTTGCTTGTAGATCTCTCTTCAGCTCAATACTGTTCTTGCTGTCCTTTCAGGAGTGAAGACCTAATCACTATGAGTGATGGCTTTGTCCCTGCAGGAAGACTCAGCTCTGTGCCTCCTCCTATCTCAGTGTGTGCTTCCCATATTCCTCATGCTGCCTCTGTCTGCTTCAGTCCATGATGCAAGGAAGGGAAGTTCTACTAGCTTGCTCTCATACTCTCTATCTCTGAAAGATTCCTGGGCAAGTTAGGAATGTGTTTCTTTTCTCCAAATGCCTACTGATTTTATACTCTCTAACTTCTTCAGTTTATGAAAAGGGAGTGTGAATTTGATTAAGTTAGTTATCTGTGCCTCAGTGTCCTCACTCACAAATTTGGAATTAAGTGTTGAGTTTGTTATATTTGCAACACTCTTAATGATGTCTACATTTTTTCAAACTCTACTGAAGTGTCAGTAATTATCATTGCAACTCTCCTGTGTCATCCTTGATACATTCTGCACTTCTTTTGTGGCAATCTTTCTCTTAACATTGCGTGTGTGTGTGTGTGTGTGTGTGTGTGTGTGCATAGTGTGTACATGCATTTGTGTGTGAAATCACTAAGTTACAAAAACAATCCTACCTGGAATTGCATGTTTTCTTATTTGAAAAAGATTTCATCAACTCTGACTGAATGAATAAAAGATATTAAAAATCAATGTGAAAACCAATGCACTGAGACAAAGGGCCAACCTCCCATATGAAAAGCAGTATGAACAAATCAATGAAACCCATTAGAAGACACTTATGAACAATAAAACATAAAGGCATAAATAAAAGTTCAGCAAGAGTTGGGCTCTGAGAGCTTAAATTTAAGGTGTCAGAACTGAAAGGCATATGAATATATCCTATATAGTGTAGACAAACGTAAAATATATGAGTGATTTTAAAAGGTCAAATTGTGTTTAATCTGAAGAAGGGGAACTGGTCAATTGTGATATATGTTTTACCCTCTCATAACTGACCTGAGTATATAACAGGAGCATATGATTTTTCTCATCCAGTGGAGTTAAACCTCTGTCCCACTTAACCTTTGCAGTCATAAGTGAGAAAATATTAGGTCAGTGGACATAAGCCTTATTATTGCAGATGCATTAAGTAACCCAGAAAAGTTTTTATTTTATTTTATTTCATTATTTTATTTGGTGGGACCAAATGATTGAAATCATTGGTCCTTATGCTTGCCAGGGAAGCGCATATTTCACTGAGCCATCTCCCTGGCTTCCATTGCTAGAAGCAAATTTAGTATTTATTTGTAGAATGCTGTGTATGTTTACCCCCAGTTAAACTTCTAAATTATAGAATTATCATTTAGAATCAATGTCCAATGTAAAATATAGTACAAACTTTAGCAAAGACCCACATATTTATTTATATTTAACTTGAAAGAAACCTCCAGCCAAAGTTGGACTTCAACAAAGGATCAGCTTTTAGGCAAGTAAATGAATTCATAATGTTGCAAGTGGAGGTCTCCGTAAGCAAACAAAAGAATATTTGTCCTATACATGGCATGTCCACTTTATATGAAATTGGAGATGCTCCTCTGGTATAAGTATCTTCCCAACACAAAGACAGCATCAGCTTGGTTTTGGACAAGAATCGTGTCAATCTGTACATTGCCTTCTGGAATTTTGTACCCAGTTAAACCATCTGTTTGTGCCCTGGAGCACACCCACCTGCACATTTCTCAGCTAATGAGTTGCTCCATGGTTTCTGGAGAACAAGGCTTTTGTACTGACAATGCTTGTCATTTAAAAAGTCTGCAAAAATTAAAGCTGAGAGCAACTCTTGAATTTATATTCTTCATACAATAAAACACTCTACATTCCATACAGGTATCAAGAGGGGATCTGATCAGTTCAGCAGCTGCATCTTTTCTTCTATATGTTCACAATAGAAATATTGAAATTAACTGATACCTGAGATGAGAGCCATTTTGTTTTGAGACTCATTAAAATATACCTGAGATACTCAGTTGTAAAAGCTGCTACCTGTCAGTCATAAGAAGTGTTATTAAAAGCTATTTTTAAAAATGTTTAGATACTCCTCACAAATAAACGTTTATTAAAACCCTTAGGAACAAGGTATATACTAGACAAATTATTTTCTCAGCTCTTGCATAAATGAAGAACTTGACCATAGATAAAGCGGTAGGAGAAATGGTGAAGGAGAGAAAAAGAGGAGGAGAAGGGGTACATAAGAGGAGAAATAAGAGAGGAAAAATGGGAGAGACAAATTAGACATAAATGGAAAAGAAGGAAGAGAGGACAATGAATAAAAGAAAATTTCTCCTTCATCAAATAGTTACCTGAAGCTTTTGTTAATCTGGAATATTTTTTTATTTTTATGTAGAAACATATAAAATATATATTTCTATCTATATTTTACTTACATTGAATAAATGTTTACAAGTATATCCTCCTACAACACAACAGTAGGGAGTTACTTCTTAGAAACTCATTGTTTGTAAATCAACTATCTATATATGCTTTTGTAAAGCTAATGATATCTAATAAACTTTGTGGTGTTCGTGATTTCCTGTTGACATAGAGTAAAATCTTGTGAACAAAGAACACTTTTCTTCATCAGGACATACATTAGTTGTAATGGTGGTGACTAGGAGCCTCAGTGAGTAGACCAAAATTAAGGATAAATGCAGGGGAAACAAACGAAAAGATTTCCAAGATATGAAGAGGAGTAATTTTATAAAAAATCCCAGATATCTCTTCTCTGTTTTAATCCTGCATATTACAGTAAAATAGCCATGAATATATGTGGTTGTAGGTACTGAAATGCAGTTACTTCACACTGAGGTAGGCTATAAAACTAAAATATTCATTATTTTTTGGTAGTCCCAGGATCAAACTCAGTGCCTTGAGCTTGCCAGGCAGGCCCTTATGCCACTGGAATATATGCTCTGTTCCTAGTCACTAAATTTTACAGACATTGTTCTAAAACATGAGAAACATTCTGGTAAGTTCAATCAATTAAAGATCGAATAGCTTTAAAATATGCCTACTAGAAAAAAATTTAAACTACATGTGCAAAGCCTGTTATATTTTGTTAGGCATGGATGGTCATGAAAATTGATGTAAATGATCATATTTTTGGTCATGAATGAAAATATTATTATACTAATATTCTTCCAGTTATTCAGATTTTACATTATAAAAGCTTTCTTGACATTTCTTGGCTAAGATGATGAACAAAGGACAAACATGGCAGCAGAACCTATCATTTGGTAAACATCTATGTCTTTTCTTGAATTATACACTGTAATCCCATTTTATGGATGAGGAAACAGTCTTACCAGTCTTAACAGACTCATTGAGGAGGACAGAAGGAAAGCAATAGAAATATGATTTAACTTACAGTAGTCTGATTTAATAGTAGGATTATATACTCTAGACCTAGATTCATACAGTATGGTCTGATTGAGGGAATATAACTGAGCCTTGGGAATTCACGACTGATTTTCTGAAAATGGGCACAACTTAGATATGCTATGAATGTTTTCTTGTTTTATGTGATTTGTAACAGACTAATGAATTCATGTAAATGAAAACTTCTTATAGATAGGTACCCTCAGTTGACTTCTTTTTTTTTAATTTTTAGGGAGGGGTCTACAGGGTATTCAGGGTCGCACTCTAACACTCACCTGTTTGTAGCCTCTCAAGAACTGGGATTGCAGGTGTGCGCCACCACACCCAGTCTCAATTGCCATCTCAATGCGCTTCAGAGGCAGGGTTGCATGGCAGGCCCGGGGATCAAACCCCTGGCTCCTGTGCCTGCTTGCAGGTGTTCTAATCTGCTGAGCTGTTTGGCCAGCCCTTTCAGTAGACTTCTTAGTGATCACAGACCCCAAAGGATCCTCATCATTTTGTGTTACTTGTGACTAGAAGAATAGGTGCTGCTGTGGAGGATACCAGAAGAGAAAGACTGCCTGTCCACTCAGGATTCCAGAGGATCCTGGATTTCTGTATTTATCACAGCACAGCTATTGCCAAAACAAATGCTACATATTTGTTAAAACATTAAGGAATAAATTTAATATATAATGTATGTACAGAGCTTTTAAAGTCTTTTTATAGAATCTTTCTCCCAAAACTCAACTCTTAATGCTCCCTGTTGTTTGGACTGAATTTTGTGTCCACTATAATATATATCCAAATCTCATATTTTAGAATCTATCTTGCTACATTTTTCTCTCATCTTTATGGTGAAAACATTCAAAATCTTCTGGGTTTTAATCCCAGGTTTTTTACTAGAATATACTTTAGCCCATTATTATTATATGTCTTTTGGAAGATTTGTGCATGTACATATTGCATCTAAATGGGTTTTCAAGCCTTCACCTATCTTCCCTGCTCTTCCCTCCATATCTTAATCTATCTTACTTCCTAATAATGATCTGCTATTTTGCTCTTTATGCATATTTTGGGTTCTGCTGTACAACAGAAACAAATGAAATTTAAACTTGTGTGTTTATTTCACATAGTATCTTAACATCAAGATGCAACTCTTCTACAAATGACCCAAGTTTATCAGTTATGTCAGAACAGTACTCTGTTGTATATAAATACTACATTTTCTTTATCCATTCATTATGGTTTATATCTATTGTCCCTGCAAAGCTTCATGTGCTAATCAGTGGGGCAATTAGAAAACAATTTATCATGGGGGAGTGTTATGCATAGTGTGTTCGTCTACTGATGCAATTGTAGCTAAATGTGATTTGGGAGCTAAGTTCTGGTTTCATTTTGGTCTCAAAGGATTCACTTCTCCTTCTCCTCCCTTGGACACTGTCTGCTTCCTGCCAAAATGCTGTGAGCTCTTTCTTCTCTGCTGTGCCCTGCTGCTATGCCATTCTGCTTTATAACCAGCTAACTGCAGGCTGGAAGCTATTAGTTGAAACCAAAAGGAAACCAAAGCAGACTCCTCTTTCCCTAAAAGGTGAGTGTTGGATATTTTGTGCAGTCAATTAATAAAGTAAATATGATACCATTCATCTGTTGATAGACATATACATTGGTTCTAAGATTGAACTACTAGGAATTGCACTGTTATAAATGTGGACATGCATGTATCACTGTACTATGATGTTTTAAATTCTTTCAGGAAGACACCTGGGAGGAAAACACATGGGACAAATAGAATCTCTACTCTTAGTTTTAGGAGGAATGTATACCCAGTTGTCTTAAGAGTTTACTAGCTGCCATCTGCAGTAGCAATATAAATGTGTTCCTTTTTCTACAAATCCTCCCCAGCTCTTAATTGATTTCTAGGTGACAGCATTCTTTTAGATGTAAGATGAATCGCAGATTTAATCTGTGTTTTTTTTCTAATGACCATTGATGTTGAGCTTCCTGAAGTATTTATTGGGATTGGTACTTCTGGGAAAATCTATTTATTTCCCTTGCCATTTTTGATTGGGAATTTTATTTTAAGGGGTTTAATATTTTTAAAATTCTTCCTGCGTTCTAGATACTAGCCTTTTATCTTGTAAGGAGTACTAGAGGAGTAACTTGGAAATCATATTTTTTCTGTTCTGTAGATTTTCCTCTCATCCTCTTGGTAATTTCCTTTGCTGCTTAGAAGATTTTTAATTTGATATGATGATATTTATTTATTATTGGTGCAACACATTTTCTTTTTCAGGTCCTGCTTATAAAATCTTTGCCTATATCTATGACTTAAAGAATTTTCCCTATTTCATCTCCTGGCAGGTCAATTTTTCTTCCTCTTTGATTTTTGTTTGGAACATATCACAATCTATAAATCTATCTTTAATCTTCTATATGTAGGCACTTAGTTCTCTCTCCACTTATTAATGAGTCCATCTTGCATTGTAAAAGTCTTGACCATTTGCCACATGTTTGGTAAAGGAATATGGCTGGAAATTTCTTGCATCCTCTGTTTTGCTTGGTGTCAATACCATGCTGTTTTTATTACTGTACCTTTGGAAAGTAATTTGAAACAGGGACTGTGATGCCTCCAGCTTTGCTTTTATTGCCTCAGATTACTTTTCTCTTCTAGGTTATTCTGAAGCTGTATGAATTTGAGTGTTGTTTTATCTAGTTCTGTGAAAATGCTGTTATAATTTTGGGATTGGAATTATATTATTATGTATTTCAGTTTTGCTCCTGTGGCCATATATTGACTATATCGGGCTGCCTAATCGAAGCATGACATGTCTATCCATTTTCTGATGTTGTTCCCAATAACCTTTTTCAGAGCATTATAATTTTTTTTCACTGGGATCCTGCTCACTTTGGTTAAGTCTTAAGTATCTTATTTTATTTGATGCTATTATTGATGCCTTTGCTTTCCTAATTTCTTTCTTAGCGAGTTCAGCACTAATGCACATGAATGCAAATGAGTTTTGCATGCTGTTTTTGTATCACGTAACCTTGCTGAATTACATTATTAATTCTAGGAATATTTGTGAAGCTTTTCTAGGTCTTCCATGTAAGGGATCGTATGTTGTGCAAATAATGATAAATTGAATTCTTCCCTTTCTGTACATACACATTTCATTTATTTCCCATAGCCAATTACTCTGGTGAATGTTTCAGGTACTAATTTGAACAGGAGCATTGAGAGTGGACATCCTTGTCTTTTTCCTGAAACCAGAGGGAAAGATTTCACTTTTTTATCCATTTAATATAATGCTTATTACATTATGTGTAAATTATATGTCATTTCTTTCTATCAGATTGAGACAAGTTCTTTCTGAATGAATTTTCTTCTTAATTTCTATTATACGTAAATGTTGAATTTTTCAAAGCCTATTTCACTTCAAATGTATTCTTGGTGTGCTTTTCACTTGACGTATTTCATTTATGGATTAAATATGTTGTGTGCGTCTGATGTTCTTGATTTTTTTTTTATCTTAGACTCAAATCTTTATTTAAACATTATATATGGTAATACTAGGGATTGAACCTATGCCCTTCATACTAAGCTATACCCCCAGCTCTCTCCTTTTTTAAAAGACAGTATCTAGTTAAGCCACCAAATTGCCCAGGATGGGCTTAAACTTGGAATCTCCCTGCTTCAGCCTATCAGAATTATAGCACAGAGAATGAATGAAATCGTTTAAGAATATAATTATTTTTATTTCTTTATTTTTATTTATTTTCTATTTTACTGAACTACAAATGGCAATCAGACACTTTCAAGACACCTTAACAATACAGATTCGATAAACTAACACATTGCAAACTGTTTTCATAATGTTTTGGTATTCTACAAGTTGCATACATGATATTATATTTACAGATATTATTTTAGCAGATGTCTCATCAGTAAATTAAGAGTGTAGCTGCTTACTTATCTTATTTTTTATACCTGAATTATATCAAAAATTCAATAATTATTTTCCTAGTGGATGACCATAGTACTAGAAGCTGACATAATATCCTGTCCAACCACCATTAGTGCAGATCTTGCCTGTCATAGAATTATGTAGAAGCACAGCATTACCTAGCCCAACTGTACTGTCTATACACACACATCATGATTTTTTCTTTCTACACCCCTTCCTTTGTCTACACCTAACAAAGGTGGGCACTCCATTGTCATTCAACTAACTTAGGTGCTTGAACTCGACACCACAATTCAACACAGTGCAGCATTCCACAACAATAGTGAGTTATTCAAAGAAGTTGTCTACCATAGCCATTTACAGCTCAGCTTAATATTATGGACCCATAATGTATACTTCATTTTTATACTTTTCTGCTGGATGGTTTAGACCTAGATAGATCAAGAGCTATATACCAACACATGTACTTTTTATTTTCCATTTGGTCAGTGAGGTCCACTCAGGGTTTATCCTGTAGTCCTGTACATTATGTTGTAATTCCTTTGTCTATGTCATCCATGTGGATGAGTCACGGCCAATGCTTGACCAGTTTGCTCTTTTTGAGATCTTGAGAGAAAGTTTCCTCTTCATGTGACTCTCCACAGACACACTTTAGAACTTCAATCTCTTTCCTCTGTGGCTCCATAATCTCCTAGTTCAGAAAATTTGGAGCTCACCTGAGTTTCATGATGTTGCAGTACAGGTGCTCCTATGTCCTGAGTCTTCGCTGAACTTGAATGGCTAGGGTCAAAATGTTGGCTGGCCTTGTGGCTCTTCTATTTCTCCAACTCTGACTTGGGATCTTAGGTTGTTAACCATCCAGAAGAAAACCTGATTAGTATCCTGCAGCATATGCCATTCACTTTGTCTTATCTGACTCAACTGATTTACTTGTTGTACATTTCCTTTTGTATTTCTGCTTTACGCTTGTTATACTAGGGAGACTATACGATATTTACACATGTGTG
Organism: Ctenomys sociabilis; assembly: GCA_004027165.1. Lineage (NCBI taxonomy): Eukaryota > Metazoa > Chordata > Mammalia > Rodentia > Ctenomyidae > Ctenomys > Ctenomys sociabilis. The sequence goes on from PVKA01019134.1 coordinate 14,260, forward strand.
TCTCGTTTATTTCACTTATGAGTATATGCTCAAGTGGCATCCACTTCAGTATTAATGCTTCAAACTTATCATTCTTAATAGCTGAGTAATCCTCCATTATATGGAAATATCACATCTTTTTCAACCATTCCTCATGTGATGGACATCTTGGTTGTTTCCAAGATTTTGCTATCACACATTGCACTGCTATAAACATAGGTACACATATATCTCTATGATACAATGTATCCAGATCCTTCGGGGAAAATTCCCAGTAGGGGGATAGCCGGCTTGAATGGGATTTCTAGTCCTACTCTTTTGAGGAGTCTCCACACTGACCCCCACAATGGTTGTACCAGTCTACATTCCCACCACCAGTGGAGAAGTGTTCCCTTTTCCCCACAACCTCTCTGACATCTGTTGTTGGACATGGCAGGAGGCATCACAATTCCTGATTTGAAATTATACTACAAAGCCACTGTGATAAAATTAACATGGTATTGGCAACAAAATAGACCTGAGGATCAGTGGAATACATTAGAAGATGTAGAGGCATCTACGAAAACACTCAGCCATCTTATCTTCGACAAAGGGGCTACAGAAGCTGACTGGAAGAAAGATATCCTCTTTAACAAATGGTACTGGAAAACATGGCTTTCTACATGCTGAAAAATAAAACTTGACCCAGCTCTATCACCATGCACTAAGTTAAAGTCAAAATGAATTAAAGATCTAAACATTAAAACAGAAACACTAAATCTCCTGGAAGAGAAAGTAGGAGGAACTCTTGAAGACATAGGGGTAGGTAAAGAGTTCATGAACAAACATATATCCGCATGGGAAGCTCCTGAAAGAATCAACATCTGGGATCAACTCTTCTTAAGGAGTTTCTGCATGTCAAAAGAAATTGTCAAAAGAGTGAAAAGACAAACCACAATCTTTGAAAAAGTCCTAACTAATAAGCAATCAGACAGAGGACTACTGTCTAGAATATATAAAGAGTTAAGTCATAAAATGGCCCTCAGATTTAAAGACCCAATTCAGAAATGGACATCTGAGATGAATATACACTTCTCAGAGGACGAAATTAAAGAAGCAAATAAATATATGAAAAAATGCTCCACATCGCTAGCCATTCATGAAATGCAAATAAAAACAACACTGAGATACCATCTCACTCCAGAAAGAATGGCTATCATAAGGAAATTCTGATGTTCTTGTAATGAAATTAATTTCATCATGTTGGAAAAATCTTTTTGATGACTTGTTCTCTTTAAGGAGTTTTGAGTCAGTTTTCATTAAAAAGATTAACTAATAGTTCTCTATTCTGGTTTACCTCTTTGTCTGCTTTTAGAGTCAGGATAATACTAGTTTCCAGAAATGACTTTGAGAGATACCTTTCATTTTCAGTAGAGTTAGAGGAATTATACTCTGGTGTGAGAACTTTCAGAAGTTCTTCTAAAATTCAGCAGTGAATTTGTTGGATACTGGCCTCTTCTCCCTCCTACACTTTTTAAATTTTAAGATTTTATTGTTTAGCTCTTGAGTTTCATTCCTTGTTACTGGAAATAAAGTTTTAATATCTTCTTGGTCAATTTGGTAGTTCATGTGTATTTAGGAATTAATTAATTTCTTGTAAATTCTTGTGTTTATGAAGTAGTCATTAATATTTGAGATTATGGGATCCACTGTGATATCTACTTTTTAACGTCAAAATTTATGTATTTGACATTTTTCTTTATTTGATCAGATTGGCTAAGGGTTTGCCTGTTTTGCTTACTGTTAAAAGTACTGGACCTGCAAGCTCTGAAATTCATTGATTCATTGCCATTTTTTCTTTATTTTCAATTTCAGTGATTACTAGCTTAAAATCACTCCATGCCTCTTAGCTTGCTTTCCATTCCCACACACTAGTATCACCTACAATCAGGTCCTTCTGTTAGTCCTTTCATTTCTTGCCCTATGCATATACACTGTGCAGCTGGCTTAAACTGGTGAATTTTTGCCATCAGAGCATGGAATCTGTGGGTGCAGAGTTCATGGGCCTGAAGTACCTGCATGTAGAATTGGTCCTAGAACAAGGTTTATGGCTGCTTCATGGTCCTGTGCTGGATTCAGCAGCTGCTGCATCATATCTGCAAACAGTGACAAGGACAGTTTCATTTCCTCTATTCTAATGTGGTGTCCTTTGCTCCATTCTCTTGCTGAATTTCTCTGGCTAATAGATGATTAGAATGCTTTCAGCTTTTCCCTATTCAATATAATGCTGACCATTTGTATTATAAATGGGCTTCATGTTGAAGCATGTTCTTCTTTCATAAGCAATTCACAGTTTCTTATGAAATAATTTTGAATTTTATCAAAAACCTTTTCTTCATTGAGATGAACTGTGCTTGTGTCCATTATATGTTTATGTCCATGAGATAAATCCCACTCTGTGATATCGAAGTATATTTTATTCAGCATAATCTCTTGTTGTGTAAAGTCAAGCTTGTAACTTACACACATCAATTATTCATTTGAATTAAAATTGATAATAGTTCATGGTCATTAAAACATATTAATATTAACATTTCAAGGTGGACATATACTTTTTATTGTCATTAATACATGTTTGCAGATCTTGATCTTTATACTCCTTATACAAAGTTTGTACATGTGCATGACCCTTAATACTTTATTTCTGTGTCTCTCCCTTCCCTTCACTGATATCTTGATCCCTTTCTCTACTGAGAAAGAGCTAACTCCATATGTTCTGTTGTTTATATTTTATTTTTCAGTTTATTGTTTGAGATTTCCATATAAGAGACTCCATGAAATAGTTAAGCTTGCATATCCGATTTATGTCACCTAATATTAAGGTCCCAAAGAGATAGTAGTTCAGCTGAAAAAACAAGCTTTCTGTCTTAACTTAGGGATATATTATCCTCAGAATCTCTCTCTCTCTCTCTCTCTCTCTCTCTCTCTCTCTCTCTCTCATACACACACACACACACACACACACACACCTTGTCATGTTTCAGTTTGAACAGTTTCCTTGTCCTTATCTTACAGTGCAGTGGTGGCTTTGTGCAGAGAACCCCATGGGACGGAACTCTTATTCAGTCCCCTTAATATAGTCACATGTATATGTCAAGGGTACAGTGATCTAAACTCCATCATAAATTGTGTTGAATTCACTTCACTCACATTTATCTAATTATGTGGATATCAGCCAGAGTAGTCATTTCAAATCCCTGCTGATTTAGTCAGTACAGCCAAACATTATCCAACACAAAATTACCTAATTTATCTCAAGCCTCTTACTCCCATGTTAATTTGAGTAATGAATGAAGGACACAGTGTGTCTAAGATAGATCTGCAGATGTGGATGTTCACTGTCTCTCAGAAGACAGCCAAGGCCACTTCTGCAATTTAAAAACAGCACTGAGGTTCCCTGTAAAGTAAGATATAGGTCCTCCTTCTAGAACTTTAAGTGAGTTGAGGATATCAGTGCGGTAAGAGTGAGTGTCATCGAGCTGTGAAAACTCAGAAACTGTATTATAGAATTAGGTAGAAGCACAGCGTTATCTATCCCAACTGTACTGTCTATACAAACACATCATGATGTTTTCTTTCTTTTTTTTTTATAATTTATTTATTTATTTATTTTTCTTTTCATTTTATTGAAGTACAAATGTCACTCAGACAGTTTCAAGACACCTTAACAATACAGATTCGATAAATTAATACATTGTAAACTGTTTTCATAACGTTTTGGTACTATACAAGATGCATACATGATATTGTATTTACAGATATTATTTTAGCAGATATCTCTTATCAGTGAATTAAGAGTGTAGCTGCTTACTTTTTTTTATACCTGAATTATATCAAAAATTCAATAATTATTTTCCTAGTGGATGACTGTAGTAGTAGAAGCCAACATAATTTCCTGTCCAACCACCATTAGTGCAGATCTTGCCTCTCACAGAATTATGTAGAAGCACAGCGTTATCTATTCCAACTGTACTGTCTATACACACACATCATGATTTTTTCTTTCTACAACCCTTCCTTTGTCTACACCTGTCCAAAGTGGGCACTCCATTGATATTCAACTAACTTAGGTACTTGAACTCGACACCACAATCCAACACAGTCCAGCATTCTACAACAATAGTGAGTTATTCAAAGAAATTGTCGAAGATTTCCATTTACAGCTCAGCTTAATATTATGGCTTCATGGTGTATACTTCATTTTTATACTTTTCTGCTGGATGGTTAAGACCTAGATAGATCAAGACTTATATACCAACACATGAACTTTATATTTCCTATGTGGTCAGTGAAGTCCTCTCAGGGTTTATCTTGTAGTCCTGTACATTATTCTGTAGTTCTTTGTCTGTGTCATCCATGTGGATGAGTCACGGCCAATGCTTGACCAGTTTGCTCTCTTTGAGAGCTTGAGAGAACGTTTTCTCTTCATGTGACTCTCCACAGGCACACTTTAGAACTTCAGTCTCTTTCCTCTGTGGCTCCATAATCTCCTTGTTCAGAAAATTTGGAGCTCACCTGAGTTTCATGATGTTGCAGTACAGGTGCTCCTATGTTCTGAGTCTTTGCTGACCTTGAAAGGTGAGGGCCAAAATGCTGGCTGGCCTTGTGGCCCTTCTATTTTTCCAACTCTGACTTGGGATCTTAGGTTATTAACCATCCAGAAGAAAACCTGTGTAGTATCCTGCAGCATATGCCATTCACTGTGCCTTATCTGACTCAATTGATTTTACTTGTTGTACGTTTCCTTTTGTATTTCTGCTTTTCACTTGTTATAGTAGGGAGACTATATGATATTTACACACGTGTGTCTGGTTTATTTCACTTATGAGTATATGTTCAAGTGGCATCCACTTCAGTATAAATGCTTCCAACTTATCATTCTTAATAGCTGAGTAATACTCCATTATATGGAAATACCACATCTTTTTCAGCCATTCCTCATGTGATGGACATCTTGGTTGTTTCCAAGATTTTGCTATCACACATTGCGCTGCTATAAACATAAGTACACATATATCTCTATGATACAATGTATCCAGATCCTTTGGGAGAATTCCCAGTAGGGGCATAGCCAGCTTGAATGGGATTTCTAGTCCTACTCTTTTGAGGAGTCTCGACACTGACCTCCACAATGGCTGTACCAGTCTACATTCCCACCAGCAGTGGAGAAGTGTTCCCTTTTCCCTACAACCTCTCCAACATTTGTTGTTGGTTGATTTCCTTATAATAGCCATTCTTTCTGGAGTGAGATGATATCGCAGTGTTGTTTTTATTTGCATTTCACAAATGGCTAGCGATGTGGAGCATTTTTTCATATATTTATTTGCTTCTTTAATTTCGTCCTCCTAGAAGTGTGTATTCATCTCAGATGCCCATTTCTGAATTGGGTCTTTAAATTTGAGGGCCCTGTTATATCTTATTTCTTTATAAATTCTAGACAGTAGTCCTCTGTCTGGTTGCTTATTAGTTAGGATTTTTTCAAAGTTTGTGGGTTATCTTTGCACTCTGTTGACCATTTCTTTTGACATGCAGAAGCTCCTTAAGAAGAGTTGACCCACATAATTCTATGAGAGGCAAGATCTGTACTAATGGTGGTGGGACAGGATATTATTTCGGCTTCTAGTACTACCGTCATCCACTAGGAAAATAATTATTGAACTTTTGATGCAATTCAGGTGTAAAAAATAAGATAAGTAAGCAGCTACACTCTTAATTCACTGATAAGAGATATCTGCTAAAATAATAGCTGTAAATATAATATCATGTATGCACCTTGTACAATACCAAAACACTATGAAAACAGTTTGCAATGTATTAATTTATTGAATCTGTATTGTTAAGGTGTCTTAAATCTGTCTGATTCACATTTGTACCTCAATAAAATAAAAAATAAAGAAAAAAAATAGAAACTGTATTATTAGAAAACTAACTTATGCTGCTCTTAGATAAAACAATAAATGTGTTGACACAATTACCCCAATTAGCTGTGAATCTTGCAGCCCTAATATTTTGAATGAACATAACAGAGCTATTGTATTTTGGTGCTATATTGTTCACTTCCTGTAGTTGGGGTTCAGCACCATAATTTATGCAAGCACATCCTCAGCTATCTATAGGGTATTATATCCCCGATGTAAAAATGTTCTCTTTAGATGATAGTCTTTTCCCTTTATCCATTTGTCTCTGATGCTTTTCCTCACTTTGCAATATGGCTCATCATATTCTTTGAGCCTTTTGCTGTTGTTAGAGTCTGTAATTTTTCCTATACAGCATTCGTTTGCTCTGTGGAACTGGCACCTAGGCTAGCCCTGAAAAAATACATGAAGAGAAAACCAAGTAAAAATGCCTGCTAATTCTCTAACCTCAAGAGGCTGCATAAAACTAAAATACTAAATTTAAACAGGTAGAAATGACCATTCGAAAAATGCAGAAGACTCCATTGCTCGGTGATACTTGTTTCTTCAAGTTTCATTGCTAAAGATGTTTTCATTGATTTATTATATTATAGGAATCCATATACAACTAGTTAATGTCCTCTATGTCCTCAGTAAGTACATTCCTTGAAGGTTCCACAGTATCAAAACTAATTCTTTTTCTGCAGAGCTACACTATATTTGCATCCTACTTGACTGTTGGGTGGACTTTCCAAGAAGTGATTACCCAGTGGAGTTGGCAGCCATCGGTGTTGTATAGTTTAAAGGATGTAAGGACAGACTCCTATCATTCAGTGTATGTTGTGTGTGTGTGTGTGTGTGTGTGTGTGTGTGTGTGTGTCTTTGTGTATGTTCCATATATGTGTCCATAAAATTTCTATTTCACTAAATCTGAAGAATCTTAATTAGTGATGTATTTTTAAAAATTTAATTAGTGCATTTTTGAGTACACAACAATTACATTCTTCATGGGGAGCTGGTACACATACACAACACATCTTAATTTTTTACTATCTCTTGCTGTCCTCTCCTTCTCCTCTCCATCCATCTTTTAGTTTGCTTCCTCTTTGTAAAAGTTATCTTGTTTTCCTTTTTCTTATTGTCTTTAGTTTGCTCTTTAATTAATCAGATTTTGGGGTTCTCATATAAGAGAAATCATATCATGTTTAAGCTTGCATCTTACTGGCTTGGTTAATGTTATGGTATCGATACTCATCTATTTTCCTACAAATTACTCAAATTTATTCTTCTTCATGGCAAAGCAACATTCAGTTGTGTATGAGTACTGCATTGCCTTTTTCTATTCATCTGTTGATGGATAGAGATGCTGCTTCCAAGATTTCGTTATTCTGATTTGTGCTGTTATAAACAAAGGTATATATGGATAACTGAAATATGGTGTCTTTTTCTCTTTGGGGAATATACTTTGAAGGGGTGTACCTGAACCTGATTGTCTTAATTCTAGTTTGCATGAAGTATGAAGTGTTATTCTCTGTGATTTCTAGTTTTGAAACAAAATGAATTATTTTTTTCAACTGTTATTTTTTTTTCTCCATTTCTTCAAAATAGGTGAGAGCATTCATACATCCCAGAGGAGATAATAAGCAGAACGATTCTGGTTGGAAGACCACTGGAAACAATTGTGAGCAAAAATTTGTTTTGTTCTAGCTCTGATTTTTGTCCTGCCAACTGATGTTGGTGCATTACTTTCTTGCAAGTCTCTGGTCCTTTTGCACCTCAAACTTCAAGTGGATGTCTCCAGTTGCACTCCTAGGACAAGGACATAGCTATCAGCCACTTTCAACTGCAATGCCAGAATTTCAAAGATCTTTGAAAGTTTAAATTACGCTTGAAAATTTTGGATAATTTTTGTTGATCAGTGCTCATATTTCCTTTGAATGGGCATATTTTTCCCTTAATAATACCTTTGCTGCTTTTCTTGCTTGCAACTTGTTTCTATTGCTATAAAAGCCTTCATCCGATAATGGAATTCTCAGTAAACATGAAGCAGTTTTTCCTGATGTTTGCAATCCTGCTACCTGATCCCCTAGAATCCAGGAATTGCACTGTTTCTTTTATCTTTCTGACAGTGAGAAGCTGAGTGCAAAAACATGATGATTACACCTGTGCTTCTTCTTCAGAAGAACATTGACCATGAAGAGGACATTGATCAAAAGGGTCATTTAAATTGGCTATTCTCTCTTTCATAATGATTATCTCAATATTAATAAATTACTCTAATATAATACCTGATGTCCTCTGAATGTGAGTACAATTTCAACATATCTACTTCTAACTAATTCACTTCCAGTTTCATTTCACTAAATATTTTGTACCCCAAACTATAAGTGGATGTCTCCTGTTACACTGATTTTATATGAGGGATAACATATTAAAATATGAAGCAATGATATGAAAATGAAATGAAAATGTTCAGTACTTTCCCTCAGAGACTTCATGACCCAATCTGTATATCCAGATGCAAAAAAAAAAATTGTATATTCTCTCTAGAGAATATGTAATTGAAAGAGAGAAATACATTTTTTGAATTTTATGGATAGTACATAGTGATTCAAGTATTAAGATGTAAGATGTAATATGTGGAAATTCAGATAAACCAAAAAGCCTGCACCTTTTTTCTAAATCTTAAGTCAAATTAAGTATTCTTCTGTTCCAAACATTAGCTTTTCCTCCTTCACACACACACACACACACACACACACACACACACACACACACACACACACACACACACACTCACACACACAAACTCTTCTACCACAGGTTAAATTTCCTTGAGAATTTTCTTTAGAAACTTATTAAAAACCCATTTGCTAACTATTTGATTTCAATGGGAAAGCAATATGGTCAAACTAGCTCCATAGACTTTTCTGCTTTGAGCTCTTTGTTTTGTATTATTCATGCAAATATCTTCTCTTCATTCAGCAAATGAACTGACATTCATTGCCCTCTTTTTAACTCATATTAATACAAGCAATGAATTCCATAACTTCCTCCATTTGCAGTGTGCTGCACAAGGCACTGGTGGTCAATCCTCATTCCTTTTCATAGTTCTGAGGTTTGAGTTTTTGTAAGCATGTAATACAAAAGGCACATGAGCAAAATACCTAAGGAGAGACACTATGCAGCTGGACGGTGCCTCTTTGATCCCCTACAAATGTACAATCCATACAGTTGGGTAGAGAAAATAAACTCTGGTATTCTGTTACACAGCATGGTGACTGTAATTAACACAAAGGCACTGTATCTTCAAAAATTCTAGGAAGGAACGTTTTGAATTTTCTTAGTACAAATAACTGATAAGAGTTTAAAGCTATGAATATGCTTATGACCCTGATGGGATCATTACACGATTTATTCATGAATCAAAACATCGTATGCTATATTACAAAAAGATGTAATTATTATATGTCAATTTGAAGTATAAATAATGCAAAAAAATATATATTTCCTGGAGGCTAAGCAGAATGTGAAACTTACCAGTGTGCAGAAGCAAAGAACCACAGCCTCACTCTACACAATCGGCTAGAGCAGAAGTTGGGATTGTTGCATCCCTCGAGGGTCTGTATTCAACAAAGGCAAATTATTATGTTGTCAAGCAGAGGAACTACTCAGTTCTGCTGAGAAAGACAGAATTCTAAGCATTCAAAGGAGATTCAGAAACTTCTCTCTCCCAAGCAATTTATCTTTGTTAGTTGTGGTCTTATTCTGACCCCTGAAATGTAAGGAAAGGGACCCTCAAGCAACCGTCTGATGTAGACATGCACTTAATTACTTTCAGAGAAACAGTTAGAATATTAAATCATTTTTTTCTGGGCAATCAGAAAGGCATCAAACAGAAAATCATGCAGAGCAAAAAGGAAAGGTTTACATATTTGTAAAATTGGAAGAACTCTAAGACTAGATTAGTAAAATTATCTTATTAAAATCTGTTTATTTATGGTTCCTCCAGGAGGTTACTGCCATTCTTACGACTCTTTCAATCTCAGTGGGAACCCCAGGTGCAAAAAGTGAGAAACAGACCACAGACACTTCACTGAAAGCAGTTTTATCTTTAAGGATAGATACTAGCGGCACAATGGGACAGTTTCTATCCTGAATCAAGACATAATTATGGATCATTCTGAGAAGACATCTTAGGGGCCGAGCTGAGAGCATTTGGTGCATTGACATGACCAAAAAACAAAACAAAAGAAAACAAAACAAACAAACAAACAAAAAAACTGAATTTGCACTCTGTCTTCTCAGGAGTGAAGAAATTCTAGGGAATGTAAAACCAATAATCAAATGGATAGAAGGAAAACTATAATGCATTCTTTATTATTATATCCCTTAAGTTGGCGTTTTTAGATTTTAAATTTTAATCAAGCTCAATTCTGGGTACTGACACATTGGCCTGACTTTCTTCTCTATTTTGAGGATATTTTTCCAATTTTGCTTTTTTTCATGTGAGCAGCACTGTGCTCCTCTGGAGGCACCTGTGCTTATAGACTGCGCCTCTCAGTTCTTTTCCAGGCCCTTCTTCTCCCCTCCCTGATTCTTCTACTTCTTGACACCCTTTCTTCTGCAAAACATACTTTCCTGTTTCCTGGCATTGATCTTTTATTTTATTATACTTAGAGTTTGAGCTTCTCCTATGAGACAAATCCTGCACTGTTTCAACTGGGTGTGATGCATTTAAGTTAATATAACCTGCTCAAGCATAATAATTGCTTGTTTATTATTGCAAGTTTATCCCAAACCACATTACTCAAAGCTTCCTATACTTAGCAATACTGAGTCATGGAAGACTCTAAATTCATCACAGGCTTAAATGAGAAATTAGTTTACTTTTCCATGAATTACTTTGGAATTCTTCTAAGTAAATTCTCTTCCCATTGACATTTTATAGATTTATCACTAGATTCTAGTCCAGTCACATCAGCTTATTGAAAGCAGATAATTTTGGCTATTAAACCTATCCATGTTCATGTGTAATTCTGATTGTAAGCATTCCTCCTACCCTCCTATTGCAGGTTAAAGCTATCTATATCTTTAATAGCTTGCACTCTTAAAATGGAGCAGAAGAAGGGTAAGATACTCTCTTCTTCACTTACTTGAACTAATCTCTTTTTCTTAGAGGAGAGGAAAACTGATTCCTACATAAGTAGGCTTTATTTTTTTTCTTTTTCAGAACAAATAGTTGAACATATTGTGTCATGACAGACACTTGTAATTTTGGTGCGCCTGTGCTTCCCGTGTTCTGAGCTTGAAGGTATATTTCCATTTTCTTCTTATGTTTATGTTCCTGTGAAAACTCTAGGTCATAGAAAAAAAAAAAAAAAAACTGCTTGAGTTTCCAGGCATAAAGTAGATTTATGCAAAGTAGATAGGATAAAGCTTAATGAATAAATTATCCCACAGTCCTGATTGGTTTCCATGTGCCAACAAATGATGGTGACCCAGCTACAGAATAGCAATATTTGAAAAGCATTACCACTTATCTTTCTTTTCTACCTTCTTATATCTTAAAGATGAGTGTAAACAGTGGATACAGATAGACAGCAGAGATTATACAGCTCCACCTGTTTGTGTAACCCATTTATTCACTGAGTACTTTTGCTTAATGATGAATTTGTCTTTTTTTAATTAAAGAAAGCCAATTCAGTTCTAGCAAACTCCAGTGTCTGGTTGAAGTATGCATGTATTAATCTCCTTGGAGAGCGCTGTAGTTTTCAACTGCACCCTCTCTCACCTACTGTATCTTTCTGTGCTCCCATGGCCTTAGGACTGAAAGGCCCCTGAAAAGTCCTGATTTGCCACATATAAAATGTAATTATGTTCTGCTTTAGGAGAAGCATCTTTGCCTTTTTTTTAAATCTAGAATAAGAAATATAGGCAGAATAGTCTTCCTTCAAGAACTAACACATACACAGTGTGTTTGATTTCATCCTATGTACCAAATTTACATGAATTGAAAGGTAATGGGGCAACATGAATGGTGGAACACGTTTTTATAAACTGAAATGACTCAGTAAATACTGCCACCGTGTTTTGATTATCTGCACTCAAAATATTGGGAGCATACTATCCTGTGTTCATGTGAAATTCTCAGATACCAGGAAAAATGCCACTGTGTGAATTGTCGTAGATCATGTGGTGATCAGAAGGATTCTATAGGCTGATGGTGTCACAGGAAGACAGTAAGAAGACAATGGGTGACATACCTGAGAGCTTTAGAAAGAAGCTGATGGTTATATTCACTGCTGCTCAATTCCATACCATATTCTGTGTCTCAGTGCCTGGTGCGAATACTGTTTGTACAACCGAAGAAATTTAGTTTGAGCCAGGGACATAGCTTGGTAGCACAGCACTCGCCTGCCAAGCATAAGTCCTGAGTTCAATTCCAGATACCAAAAAAAAAACCAAAAAAAAAAAAACCTTGACAAATTCAGAATTTGTGTGCTTTAAACGCACTCTAATCAAGACCATTTTAAGAGAAATAGTTTTAGGCAAAAAGGAATTAAAATAGTATGATTACGTGTCTTATTGATTCAGAGACTCCTCTTTTCTAAGGTAAATAATACATGCCTGTTTCTTATGTATGTGCTTTACATATACAGGCACAGCACAATGTGCTTCAAGAAAGCACCTCCTTGTTCTGTTAGCCTGAACCTCACTCTGGACAGAGCAAGTACTCAGTGAGAGCCGGCTCATTCTACATAGTAATTAGGGGGAAAATTAATAATTACTCAAATTCCCAAAGTTCTAATGAGTTTTATTATGTGCATTCTTATCATCTTGCTTTATCTGATTCTAAATTACTTGTTTTTGATCTTTGAGTTAGGGAACATTCATATACTGTATATAAAATCATATATTTCTGTATATTGTTGAAAATAGGGCTTATGCTTATTTTATACACAAATGGCCAGTGAAGGAACCCAAAGTAAAAGACTTAATTTTAAATAAATTTAAAGAAGTACTGTATGAAATACAGAAAAACCACCAACCGAAGATTTCATAAAAATGGCAGTTAGCTGTGATTTGAAATTTTTGTTGTTGTTAAAAAAGAGCATCCTACTTGCTGATTATTGAACCCTTAAAACCTTGCCCTGCTCTCTTCCATCCATCGCAGGTATCATCAAGAGACTGATAGCAAGGACAGCATCATATCCAGACTTCTGCACTCTGAAGTCATTTGTGCAGGTCCTGGTCTGAGTCATTGACGACAGCTGACCAATTATAGAATCCGTGGACTTGCAATGAAACAGCTGTTCTCTAGAGAAGAAGGAAATAAGTGAGTTGATGCAGTTGTTCATTGATAGAAGGGGTCATGAAGCAGAAAAGTGTCATGTTGTATGTCACATTCTAGGGAAACATGATTCTCTCTTTAACTTCTGGTTCTGCTTTAACTGGGATGGTAACATGGATGGCATAAACAGCTGGGGAGATAGCTCATCAGGCATAAGTGCTGGCCTAGCACATGCAAGTTTCAAGTTTGATCCCCTAAAACATAGACTGAATCTGGAATGTATCTCAATTTATTCTTGTGGAACACAAAACTAATGTAATGTTTTAAATTAAAAGACGATTTAAATTTTGAAATCAAACACAAAGTATTTTTTCAGTCTTACAAGTTGAATATAAGTATTTTGTTTTTGTGTCTTTTCCCTTACACTGATATTTTTAGTATAAGCCTGAGAGCTCTCCTCTAGTGTTACTCTTGGGAATCTTCCTAATTCTGGGGGCTCTTTGTTTAGATGGTCTTTCTGAGTGCTTGGTGGTTGAATTGAGTCTCATTCTGTGCTGCCATTGTTGCAATTTATCATAGTTTAGGTTGCCATGAAGTATCTGAGGTCAGCTGAAATTGATTTTTTTTGTGTTTTTTTTTCTCTTTAAGACAAATCCTTGGTATATATAGTACAGTATTTTCTTAAATTTTCAGCTCAATATTTTAATCACAGTATGTTCCACTGGGGAATTTCTGAATTCTTCCAACTTGTGAGCCTTTAGGTAATCTAGGGCCAGTGAGATAGCTCAATGGACTAAGCACCTATTTAGTCAAGTGTAGGTTGCTATGGTTCGATCCTCATTGTACCAGCCCTTCCTCAGGGTACACTGAGCAAGCAATAGAGTCCAGGCATGGTGGCACACACCTGTAATCCCAGCTGCTGGGGAGGCTGAAAGCAGGAGGATCACTATAAGTCTGAACTGCATAGTGAGATCCTGTTCAAAAAAAAAAAAAAAAATTGAGATTCTTCTTTATTTCAGGGAGCTTTAAATATTGTTGTGTTATTTGTGCCTGTCATGTCTTTTACCACCAAGTACAGACATTCTTTAGGTTTAGACACTGATAGATTGTACTAAAATATTCAGTACTTTGTTTTTAAATATTTTCTTCATTGAATTATATTAATTTATATATTTCACATTGTTTATTTATTTTTTTATAATTTCCCAACCTTATTTATGTTGCTTTCTACCAATCCTTGTTTCAAATGTTATTTTATGTGTTTCTCTTGTATTTTACTGCTTTATTTTATCTTTCAAAATACTCTGGCATTAGCTTCAAAAATCATGGGTTCAAAACCAGTGCAACAGTGTCCAAGATGGGCCCTGTTAAGTAAACATTTAGATCACAAGAGCTCTGCCTTCATGAAGGGACAAATTCTGCTATGAAAGGAGCTTCCAGGAATAATTGCCCTCAAAAGCCATAGATTCTCCTCTCTGAGAATGCCATCATGGGGCCAGCAGGATAGCACGGAGGAGTTAGCTCCTGCTTAGGCAAACACAAAAACTGGGGTTTGATTCCTGACATCACATGTCATGCCAGCTCCACCTTCAGGAGCACTGAGCAAGCGATTAAGTCTGAGCATGGTGGTTACACCTGTAATCCCCATACTGGGGAGGCTGAAAACAGGGGGATCACTACAAGACTGATCTGTGTAGTGAAACCCTGCAGACCAGGTACTAAATATATTTTAAAAGGATTTTTATGTTATAAATGTATTATTTTATTCAATGCTGTTGCAGAGATGTTCTCATCAGTTAGTACTTTCACACAGAATGACCTGTTAAAGTCATTCTTAAGCACACTGTCTGGGGACTGTGTCCACAGCAGCCATCCAGTCATCAATCAGGATGTTCCAAGGGATACTCTCCTGATTACATACCGCCCCTATGTAATCGCCTTTCTTTAGTTAGCCCAGGATGATCTTGACCATTTACTATAAAATTAACTATAAATCATGCAGAATGAAATATAGTAATCACCGAACACAATTTAGATCATTAGGGATTAACATTTATTCAAAATTTGAGCAGAAGTTTTCTTTTTAGCTTCATACCTAACATATGATGAAAATATCCCTGGTTCAAGACAAGGGAAACAGTGAAGTATCAAAGTATCAAAAAGAGAAAGAGATAAAGCATTTTATAAGAAGGAAAACTGATTCATTTGGAGCAAAGAGCCCATGTAAAAAAAAAAATGACTTGAGAAGAGTTTTCTTATTTCTTTTTAAGAAATCAGAACATATTTTAGTGGGCAAAAATGTTGATACTATTTTGATCTTCGTGGGTTTGAACCAATTCTGACAAGAATGTGGGTGGTCTGTCTGAATTTAAGGTAACCTTTTCACAGTGCTGGAATCTGTAAACGATAGCCATGCTTTGAAAAAGGGAGTTTTGTTTTGAAATATGATTTAATCCTTAAGACATGTTCATGGCATGGTCATAATTCATATGTTTTGCAGCCCAGTCCCTATGATTTGAATGTGGTAGTGTTACTATGGGTGTGAACCACAGATGGTACATGTTTGACTGTCGCGTGATACAGGCATTTCTTTTGGATGTCTTGCACTGATTCGGCAGTCCTGCATGTACTCTCAGTAGTTTAAGCTGTCAGGGAATGTGATAAAGCTCAGGAAATGGTACATAAGAGGATTTAATCCCCATCTTTCAGATTAGGGATATAAAACAAAGATTTACTTGTAAGAACAGTATTCTGAAAATCAGTGGCTCCTGATTTTTTCTTTTATTATTTTTCTGAACTATTACAAGTACCACACAGGATATGTTGGGATATAAGATTCTTTTAATAGAAAATCAGTCGCTATATTCTTCTTGGCCTACTTGCATGCTGCGTGTTTCCTTCGTCTGTCATTTCTGCCACAAGGCCTCCTGAAAGAAAATTACAGTAATAGCAGGAAAACTTATTCCTCCAAAACAGTGCATCATCATACATAAGACTGGTTTACAATTACCTAGCAGTTAGCTCGTGCTCATAACCATACGTTGTGTGATGGTAACTAGCTGTCCTCCTCTCTTGACCACTCTCGAGCTCTCTGGAATTCTTCAGTTCACAACAATGTCTATGAAAAATGGTCAGATCACTGCGAAAGGTAACCTGCTAAACTACACATTGCCAAATATTTGAACATTTTTCAGACCCTGTCTTGACAACAGATTAGATATAAAGATGGAGAACTGAGTTTGGCATGCCCTAACATAGCCTGATTCATTCATGACCACTCTGCCCTCTAGCCTGCTGGAGGAAAGCCAGACGATGTTAATGCATGCTTTTGAAAATACCATCCTTCTTACTTCTCTCCACAGCCTGGTCCAGCAGTGTTCCAGTTCATTCACGAATTCACAGAGATTCAGAGAAATGTTTTCAACAGAAAACCCCAGTGGTTCTTAGGGTTCTTCACTCTTTTTCGAACCCTTATGTCTGAAATACTCCTCCAACAAAACAAAGCATACTTGCAAGTGAATAAAAAATACAACAAGTAATGATGCTAATGTTAATAATAGTAATAATGGTGCTGTCCATAAAAAAGGAAAGCTGTAACCCTGGCTAGAAGCCCAGCACATTTAAATATTAAACTACAAAAACATTAAGTCTAGAGGAAATAAAATTTTCTTGATTGAAGAAAGAGAAGAATGAGAATGAACCAACTCAGGATATAAAGAAGGCCAAAAATAAAACATAAATATTAAATATATCATATTTTCCAGCATTAAATATTAGCAGCCCCATATTTATTACATTTCAGTGTCTAAATCTCATCTCATATCCACTGCCATATAGTGGCATTCTCAGACCCAGTCCACTGCTATCAATACCTAAGAACTAAGAATTGTCTTTGTGTTGATAATTGTAAACACATTAGCTAGTTCCTATAGTTTATGGTTTTAGGCAACTAAGTTCTTAAAAACATAAATCACAAAAATATAAGTTTACACTCTATGAATATGATCACTGAATATAGTCAATCCATAGCCTTGGTCAAATCTGAATTTAGTCTTACTAATTGAATTTTTAATCTCTTACATAGCAAGTCTAATCTGAATTTAGTCTTACTATGTAAGAAATTAAAAATGTATCAACTTATCCTAAGTAGTCCAAGATCAAATCTCTTTTACTCGTCAATTTGCTCTTCCATTCAGTGTTTATTGAGGGCCTACTATGCTCCAGGCACTGTTTTAGAAGCTGCAGTACAGCAATGAACAAAATGGTCCATGACTTCTGTCATAGGAGCCTTAGTAAATATTTTGAGTATTAAAATGATATATGTTGGGGCCGGGGAGATGGTTCAGTGGAATAAGTGTTTCCCTGGCAAACGAAAGGATCTGAGTTCAATCCTCGGTTCCGACATAAAAATAATAATAAAATGATATATGTTAAGAAGAGATACATGCAACAGATGTATAAATAAATTTTATAAAGGAAAAGAAGAGTTCAGCAGGAACAAAGAGATGTGAATTTCAAAAGAGGGCGTAAGGAACATAAAGCTAAGAAATAGCAAACAAATATTTAACTTACAATTTCTCTCAAAGATTATTGGGCTAGTTTGCTGATGAAAAGATGGAACATAACATATTTTTTATTTATCAAAATTAGGCAAGGAGGGCTTGTCAGATAGCTCAGTGGATTAAATCACCTGCTTTAGGTGGGCTGAGATGACGATTCAGACTGGGCGCGTGTGTAATCGCAGAATTTGGGAGGCTGAAAACAGGTGAATCACTAGGAGTCCAGTCTACTTAATGAGACCTGTACATCTTATAGACCCTGCCCTCAATAATAATAATAATAATAATAATAATAATAATAATGATGATGATGATGATGATGATAATGATAATGATAATGATAATGATAATAAGGCAAGGAAACCGCTTCAAATATTATTCAGCAATAATGTTGGTGGCGATAACATTACTGAGCACGCGCTGTGAAATCAAACACTACCAAATCACTTATCATAAATTATTTCATGAAAACTCTACAAAATGCTTAATGCCACTTCATTGATCCTAATCAAGAAAGCAGGTGAAAGGGAAAACAATTCACCAAACTATACACAGTGACAGAGCTGAGATGTACGCTCTGTCTTCAAACTCTAACCCGTAATTTGAATCTTTATTTATACATGTAGTTTAAAAATTAGATACTAATGCCAAGGCAGGAAATTTTCAAGTAATTTATACATATTAATACATATCTATACTGAATATTTTATAATTTATACATATTTATACTGAACATTATTTCTTAAAAATATTTTCATGATAAATAAAATATTTTCTAGAACTTTACAATAGAATGAATATTGGCTCCTCCAAAAATACATGCCCAGATTTCGTATGCCTGTATCTTTTAATCTGAGCAACAAATTTGATGATGATTGGAATATAGCAGTGTTAATTTCCTGCTCTTAATTTGAAATTCTATACAGCCTCTATTGTTATATGTTGTTTAATTTTGTCTTTGAGGTTATTTGTTTTTGTTTTGTTTCTCTTGAAAATAGAATTTAGAGACAAAAAATGTATCCTGCCAAACCATAAAATCATTGTCTTGCATAGTAAAAGGGACTTTGAAGATATATTACACTAACAATCTTACAAATAAGAGTTTATTCAGAATTATCTTCATGAATGCAATCCAGTCACAAAAGTCCTTAGAGAGGTAACAGGGCCAGGGGACAGAGAACGGTGACAAGATAGAAGCCAAGGTTAACTGGTGTAGGACATGATCCCAGAAATGGATGTGGGACGACTGCTTGTGTGGACTCATAAGAAGCTGAACCTGTACTATAACATCATAACTCAGTTGTGCCCTAAATTTTCTGATCAAGGAGACTATGGAGCCAGAGAAGAAAGTGATTGATGAAGTATAGTGTGCCTAAGGAGAGTTACATGGAGGGAAAACTTTCTTACAGGGTTGCACAGAGAGCAAATTGTTTAAGCAATGGCCGTGACTCATCCACATGGCTGACACTGACAAAGGCTCTACAAAGTAAGGTACAGCATTATAGGAAAAACACTGAAAGGAATTAACTGACCTCATCAGATACAAAAGTTACATTTCTTCTTATATAGGTCTTGCTTTATCTTGGTCTTAACCATCCAGCAGAAAAGCATAAAAACAAAGTATATAAAGTAAAACCATATTGATATACTGAGTTGCAAAAGGCTAGTCAACAAATTCTGTGTATAATCCACTACTATATGGAATACTGGACTATGTTGGAATGTTTTGCTGAATTCAAGCACCTATAATATTTAAATGCCAATAGAATACCCGTCTCTGACAGGACTAAACAAAAAAAGTAGATACAAAGGAAGAACCATTTTGTATTTGTGTATGAAGAATAATTAGGCTAGATAGACAGCTACATTCACTTGACTGTATAAAAAGAGAGATTTGTAGTAATAGTGTTTGGGTGAACATCCTCTATACTTCTTGTACTATGGATAACCATTAAGAAGATAACAATGTAAAATGTAGTAATTTGAAAATGTCCTATTAATTAGCTTTGAAACAGTCTCATTGATATTTGTCTCTAATGAAACAAAATTAAAAAATAAGCTTAAAATATGATATTTAAAATATAAGAATATGGATACAGATCATATCAGGGAAGAAACTAGCTCAACTGTGTCTTACAGTTACTCAGAAGGATATCTTTAATGAGATGAAGTTACAGGTCTCAATTATGAAATGTGCTAAATGTGAGATGGGAAGCCAAGGTCCTGTATCCACTTACACTAAATGGGAATTTAAAAGAGAAAAAAAAAAAAAAAATGAAGAAAGCAATAATAAGCCAAAGGAACCAAGATCTGCTGTCTTAGGATGCTGGGTCTAGGAACATTATAAAAGACAGCAAAGGTCAGAAATTACTGTCAGAAAATCATGCTGTGAAGACAAAAACAAAAGTCAGTCACAAATTTCACCAGTTCTTTGAAAGGACCAAAACTTTATTGAAGTATTCAGTGCCACAAAGGACTCTAAGGAAATTAGGCTGGTGACGCACACATCCTCTTAGCCATCTTAGCTGACAAAAAAATATAGTTGGGATTAAAATACTTAGAGAAGTTCTACTCAGACTTGGTTTTTGTTCAACAATATGCATAAGATCACAGTCAACAGTTCATCAGTGAATCAGATGGTAGATGTGCTTGGAATCTTTGTTTTTGTTCTTTACACATTTTTAAAAATAAGGATGGTGAACAAATTTGATGGTTGATTGCAATGAAAAACTACTTGAAGATTTTTTTTTTAAATTAAAAATTAGAGATAAAATCCACAGGGTAAGCTAACATTCATTACAGTGGTAGTAGTATAAGTATGATTATGTATGGAGGAATTGGGTGTTTCAGGAAAGAGGAGATATTTAAGTTGACTTTTATAGATGGATGATATGTACATAACTGGCAAATCGGGGAAGGAGCAATAAGGAAAAAATACTTTACAGTAAAAGGTATATTTTGGCATGAATTGGGAGCAATATCTATTTGTGACTTTGAGGCATTATGCTATGTAAGTAAATGTTGTGCAGAACATATTGAAGGAGAGGTGTAAATATTCATCTTCTATTTGAATAGCAGTAAAAATCAATGAAAGAATCAGCCTACTGAAGGCTAGAATCCTTTATAACTGTGTTTAAATTTAAGTTAAGGAAGGCTATATTTTATATTTTGTAATGCAGCATATTAATTAAATGAGCAAATTGTTATATGAATCAAAAGTATAAGGAAGAGGATATAGTCTTTTTGCAACCACAAAAACTCTGTTATTTTGTATATTTATATTTGAGTGTGTATTTTTGTACATAAACATTATGTAAGAATTCCAAGTGTATTTATAAAATGCAATCAATTATGATGAAATAAGTTTTGTATAGCAAATCAACCATCAAGGGAGATATTTCTTAATTTGTATTATGTCACAATTAGAAAATTTATCTGCTGTTACTATGTTCTAGCTAATTCCCTCTTTGCTAGTTTTGACACAATTCTTTCCTTGGATTATTTGTTTTCTTAGTGATTCATCTTTGCATAATTAATTTATAACTACTATGTTGTTTTTCAAACACAAATACATGTTAGATTTTGAGACATTTTTAAGTGTATGAAACTTAAGTAGCTAAAAAGATATAATAAGATAAAAAGCTTTGTTTTTATTCATTTGGGATGAAAGCATTATTATTGCTCTAAAATATACTAATTGAGCTGCTTTCTGATCCATTAGGGGTTCAAATCTGAATCATCTGACTTCATGTTCATTGGGTTTTTGATTTTAGCTCACTTCTTCGGAGTGGTGTGGATCATGCTGGCTTCTTCCAATCTCCTTCCCTCAGATAGATTTGCTATTGCTCCACATTCATTACCTTTTACTTTTGTTTCCCTCTTGCGCAAATTTCACTGTACTGGAATGTTCTCTCCTTCCTCATCCCTAACAATACTATGTTTCTCAAAGTAACTTGCTTAAATGGTCCTTAATTCTGATGTTCTTTTAAACTGCACATAAAAAATTACCAGGCATATCCAAAAGTTTCTAAAGTGAGTATTCTCATAAATTGCATGTGTCCCAAATTTAAGATTTTTCAGATTGTTGCCTTAATCTGGTTATATAGTCTTTAAGTAAAATACTGTGTATACATCATACAAAAAGGTAAATCAACCAAGCAAAATAAAAAAAAAAAAATAGCAAATGTGATTATTAGAAGGGAACATTCATTATTAATTGGTTAGCTTTAAGCAAAGACAACATCCACAAGTGAGGTGTTAAAAATAAAGGACAATAAAGACAAAGAAATAAGTGTGCTAGTCCATGATATGCTCACTTCATTGTGGCCTATTAGACTCAAATGGCTGTACATTTCTAACAAAATTATATATCCTATAAATACATTATAGCTTGGATGTATTAAAATAAAAAGTGATCACTTCTCCTCCAAGACAGGAGGAAAGGAAAAGGTGAGTAACTCTTATAACTTCTAGCTCTGAAATGACTCTCCTTACATTAAAAGGAAAATTTAAAAACGTTCTTCCCACTACCCAAGAAAATTTAATAGATGCTCTTACTGTATTTAACACACATGAAAATGTATTTTCTATGACAAATGAAAACTAGAATTACCACAGTCACAAACATGCACATGTGGCCAAGAGAGAATAACAAGGACTGGATTTGTCTTTACCCCTAAAAGTCAAACAACACCAAACACACAAACAAACAAACCAAGAAACCACACTGTAGGCAAAACCACGTGGAGCAATCATTGGGACTGAAAAGCTAGTGTCAAATGACACCCCAAGCTTACTGACTATAGAGCTTGTGGTGTCTCAGTGGGTCAAAATAATTAAAACCCATCACGCAAAAATACTGCAGAAAAAAAGAGCAAGAAAAGTTTAGGTTTTCCGATCCACGAGGATCCTGCTTGAAGTTGAAGGTGGGCAAAGGTGTATCACAAGACCGTCAGAGAGCTCGAACATACTTACCCAAAGAAGGTCAATGAAGCAGTTCTCTTGTGCAATACAGTACAGGAGTACTGCTTCTTCCCCCTCAGCAGACGCAACGAGCTATGGCTGGAAATACTGAACTGCAAGGGAACTGCCTCAGTAGTAGGGCAAAGGCTGCCCCAGAGAGAGTGGGCCTGATCCTACTAATTATGCTTGCTTTAAATCTGGACCAAAAAAATAAAGTCTTTCTAAGTAAATTTAAATCTCAGAATAAAGCTCAATAATTTTATATAAAAATCATCTAGAACAGAACAAAATCAAATTTATAATACCTTATAACCCAATTAGATATTATTATGTTTCAATCACATAACATGATTTATGTTAGGGAGGAAAAAATAACAAAAATCTTCTAAAGGACACAAAGTTTAGGATTGTTAAAAAGTCATTGAATCATTATCACTGGATTTTTGTTTTGTTTTGTTTTAGGAATGAAACTCATAACCTTGTACTTTAAAGGCTGGTGCTTGTGCCACTGAGTTACCTGCTTGGTAGAATTATATGTTTTTAAGAAGATAGAAAAGAGTGAGTATGTTAGATAAGTCAAGAATAAACTTAAAGAAATTTAAACTGAATTTCCAAGTTAAAGAAATAAAAAAAAATACACAATATACAATATGAAAAAGTACATGGTGGGCTGGGAGATAGCTCAGTAGAATAAGCACTGGCCTGGCAAGCACAAGGGCCTGAGTTCAATCCCTGATTCTGCCAAAAGAAAAGAAAAAAAAAACTACATAGGTAATGTGAATGGAAAATAGACACCATAGAAAAAAAGTTTATTGAATGTGAAAATATAGCATTGGAAGTCTCTATACTAAATTTAAAAAATTAAGCAACATAAAAATTAAAAGATAAAGGCAGAATAATTGAAATATGAAACAACTTCCCAAAGTCTACTTTGTGAGAAACAAGAGTTATGAATGGCTTCGTCGGAGATGGTGTGCTCAGCCAAAAGAGCTCTAGCATAGCATCGTATTCACCTTGGAAGTAGGAGAGACTGAGGCAGAGACCGCCAATTCAGTGTGACCCCTGCCTGCTATGTCTTAGTGATGGGGGAAAACTGGGCTAGCTCTCCGCCTTTAGTGTTGCCAGAATTGCCCCATCCTCCACTCCTTCCCCCTTGTTAAAATTTCATACAAATGGAAGAGATAAGGGAAGAAGCAGGACCAGTTCAATATAAGCTTTAACCATATGTTCACCTGTAATCACACATCTCTCTACAAGCGCAATGACACCGCATAGGCACACATTCCACCATAGCAGCATAGGAGCCTATATAAGCTAAAAGTGGACAAAGAACTGGGCCCACGCCTACTTCTAATTACTGGGGTGCGCATCAGATGTCTGCTAGTTAATGCTCTGTTCCTCCTGTAATTCAGACTCCTGTGGATAATAAATCCAGCACAAAAGGAAGAAGGTCAAATGAAAACTTTTCAATAATGATATATGAACTAAAACATAAATTTCACTGAAAGTGTTAATCCTCACTCTAATAAATTCAAGAACTGTAAACACATCCTAGAAAAAAATTACACAAAAAGGAATACATTGCTCCTGAGAAAAAATGTATAAAGTTTATAGTGAATAAAAAAGGAGATCATAATATTTTACGTAGTTAAATAATATAACAGTGACAATAGTGTTCTATTGGAATCAATATTAACTGAAAAATATTGAAGAAATTTCTTTAAAACCAAAAAGGAACAAAAGGATCTTAGCAAAACACTTTAGCCTAGTGACTTTCAAAAGCAAAACTTCTCAAGTCAGTACAGTTGAAGGGCTTTGCCGAAACTACACCCATGCTTTGAAAACATTCAAGCAATAACTTCACACAAAATGAATATAATGGATGGAAATACACATCTCATGATAGTAACTAAGCACTAAAAGTGAAAAGTGAGTGAAAGCCCAAACAATTTTGTTTTATACTGCTTTAGAAATCTTCTTAATGGTAGCATTCCAAGTAAATACTAGGATAGTGCAATTCAAATCCATTAAAGTATATCACAATTATGTAACAAAGGTCAGAATGAAAAATTCAACTGTACACTTTATGTGGCACAAGAAATTCTTTACAATTAATCGAAGGCTGATTGTGAAAATATATAGATATGTAGCATCAACACTGAAGTAACTAGAGAAGACAAAAGTCATAGTTCATAAATGTAGGAGCTTACATATAATTAGTACAGCTCTCCACACAAAAAACAAAAGGTAGCAGAAAGAATAGAATTGAGATGAAATGAGCATATGAAGCTAACAAACAGGACAAATAGATAGCTCAAGAAAGTG
Organism: Ctenomys sociabilis; assembly: GCA_004027165.1. Lineage (NCBI taxonomy): Eukaryota > Metazoa > Chordata > Mammalia > Rodentia > Ctenomyidae > Ctenomys > Ctenomys sociabilis. Next base: position 39,312 of record PVKA01019134.1, read on the forward strand.
TACTTGAACTAAACTATATCAGGAACTATCTTCAAAGACTGCAAAACTAATACATTTATTTCCTCCAAAATAATCACAATTAAGGTATAAAGAAGTTTTAAGCCTTCTAGCTGCCTGTCTACACAACCACAAGCCTCATGAACTCACAGGTAGCTTTTTTTTTTTTTTTTTCTTTAAGAAGTGGCTTGCTAGAGGACATGTGACTACTGATTAAAGGACTATGATAATAAATTAATCTCTTGATTCAGTTAGTGCAGTTGTTGGTGTCGAACACAGAAGGCCACCCTAGGAACAGATGACACCAACCAGAAGGTTTGTGGGCTGAATGATTGAAATTTTAGGGAAAAGGAAGCTCACTGCTTGCCCCTTCCTGTCTGCCCTGGTTTGCAGTGTTTCTCCTCTGCCATGCCAACTGGCTTTGGAGCCAGTAGACTCTGTGAAAGTCAAAACTTCTATGAAGTATGAAGCAAAGCAAATCTCTCTTCCTTTAACTTCTGAGTGTCAGTTATTTTGCTCCCAAGAACAAGACGGTAATGAAAACACAAAGGATTGGAGAATGTACCATGTAATAGTTTAAAGAAAAAAATGACAGATGGGGTACTTATTTGCAAATCAGACAAATATAATTTTATAGTGAAGAATATTACCAGGGATTAAAAGTCATATTTCTTATTGACAATTGAATTAAATTCATCAAGGATATATACAACAATGCAAAATATTTGTGTGCCTAATAATAGCATTTTACAATATGGAAGGGAAAAATAGAATATGAATGAATAAATATATAAATTCATTATTTCATAAAGCATCTTTGTCTTATATTATGAATAACTGATAGTAGATTAAAGACTTGAAATATAAATGGAAGCATAAATATTCCTCAATGTATACAAAAATTAAAGTGTATATCAGATATTATTTAATGCCAGTGAAATGTAATTAGGAATTAATAATGGAAGATGTCTGGAAAATGTACACACACACACACATATGAAAAATTTATATATATGAAAATTTTAAATTATCCAAAATTCCTCTATGGAACTTATATGTGATGAGGAGTAAATATTCTAGGAAATGAGAAGAATTATGAATTAGAATATCTAAAAGAAAATAATAAAACAAGGGGAGTTCTTTGAAAAATCATTAAGATTGTCTTATCAAGTGTGACAGAATGAAAATTACCAACAACATGGATGAGAAATAAAGAAGAAATGTGAATAATTTTAAGACAGCCACTACAGTAATAATTATGCCAGCTTAGAAAATATCTGAAAAGAAATGAACTAGTCAAACTCACTGAATGAAAATAGAAATAGATATTGTTTCTTTAATGAACTCTATTTAGTGAGCATTTCTGTTGAACTATTAAAGAACAATGTAACAATACACTAAGTGATAAATTGCTAATATACTAAAACACACATATAAAAATATTAAATTCAGATTAATATTTTCTGTGACTTGTATACAGGTCACAGAAATTCTAGCAAAATAATTATTGAAAATGTGTTAATATTTTTCCAGCACAAAATAATTTAATAAACTATTTGATATTATTTAACTGTTTTAATTGCTCATTGTCAATGTTCAAGTTCATCAATCAAAGTTAATAATTTTATTACTTTCCAATGAATCACTTAAAGCATACTGAGATTAATGTTAAAAGGTAGTTATCAATACGGTAACATAAATTAATCAAATTATAAAAACCGAGATAAGTATTTACATTCTGATTTGTTCCAACAATGGTGTAAATGACAGTGTTTGATGAACTCTTTCTTTTATGGAAAATTTTTTCAGTATAATGGGGAGCTATTAGAAGTTCCTAATATGACATTCACATGTATATTGCTTGGTAAAATTGTGACTCTGAAATCAAAGAAGACTGATGATCATAAATGGGTTGTACACTCATTTCCAAAACATTACGTGACCATTGACTCAAATACCTGTAGTCTATTAGCATCAGTTTGTGTCCCCTTTAATCTGCCAGGACTTGAGTGCTGGCAATGTTTCCTCTTATGTGTTTGGGTAAAGATGTCCCTTGGCCAGCTCAGTCTCTCACAAATAAAGTTGAGAACAGACATTGTCTCAAAGGAAGTTTGCAAAGTTTAAACATAAAATGAAAAAGAAAAATTAATCCTGTTGCACCTAAATATACTGTAGCTAGTAGTTGAATTATTGTCGTGATTATAGTGTTATATATTTGCAATCTCACTGAGGCTTTCATTCTGTGTTTTCTTTTTTTTTTTTTTTTTTTTTTTTTTTTTTGAGACAGGGTCTCACTATGCAGTTCAGGCTGGCCTTAAGCTCACTTTGTAGCTCAGGCTGGTCTTGAACTCACAACAATCCTGCTGCCTCAGCCTCCCGAGTGCTGGGATTACAGGCATGCGCCACCACACCCGGCTCTCTGTGTTTTCTAATTAGTTGACTAATTTAATGTAGTTAAATTCTTAATATCAAGGAATTGGGATAAAAAGAACAGCATAAATTGCTAAATTTTAAAATAATTTAATTTAGGAAGTAAACATTAAAATTAAGAAAATTAATCTGCAAACTTTCTGTGAAATACAGAAATCAGCTGGGCTTTCACAAACCTATCAGGACTGCTGTAACTGATACATATCAAAATAAGTACTTATTACAATTATGGTGAATGTGAATCAGAGAGGTGAAATTCTAATGAAGCCTTTGCTTGAGTGGTTTGCAAATTTATTTAATTGAAAAGAAGAAAACATTAAAAACCTTTTTTTTAATTAAGCAAATCTAGGTCAACAAACATTTACACATATGAGTCAATGTTGATTTTATCTACTTGGGTATTGTACAATAAGGGAAACATAGTTTATTATTAACTAATCCTTTCTAATTACCTAAAACTTCCTTTGGGGCATCTGGTGCTCCTATTCTCTGAGCTTCTAAGCAGTTGAGGATAGATGTGCAACTTGCATTCAATAGTCAGTTCTAAGTGTGTGTGTTGTCTGAAAAGTATTTCTTTCATTATGCAGGTGTTTAAATGAAGTAAGACAAACTTATATACCAACACATGTACTTTATATTTCCTATGTGGTCATTGAAGTCTTCTCAGGGTTTATCATGTAGTCCTGTACATTATTCTGTAGTTCCTTTGTCTGTGTCATCCATGTGGATGAGTCACGGCCAATGCTTGACCAGATTGCTCTCTGTGAGAGCCTGAGAGAAAGTTTTCTCTTCATGTGACTCTCCC
>PVKA01019135.1:0-42573 GCA_004027165.1 Ctenomys sociabilis
TAGCTCCCATCATTGATGTAGTGCGATCGGGCTACTACAAAGTTCTTGGGAAGGGAAAGCTCCCAAAGCAGCCTGTCATCGTGAAAGCTAAATTCTTCAGCAGAAGAGCTGAGGAGAAGATTAAGGGTGTTGGGGGGGCCTGTGTCCTGGTAGCTTGAAGCTACTGGACAGGGGGCTCATTAAAATACTAAGAAATGGTTAAAAAAAAAAAAAAAAAGCCCCTACCTCTGACAAGAACCAGCCTAAACGCCTGTTCCTGGCACTCTCAGGATGGTCACAGGGTGAAGTAGGCAAACATATACATAATAGCATACAGTTAAGTGACCCAGAGTGAGATGTACCCTTGCTGGCCAACCAACCAATCAGGGGGCTGAAGGGACCCCTCTAGGTTTTTTAGGAAACTGAAGACACTCAACAGGGCTGCTGCTAAATTATGATCAGCAGAGTCATGGAATTGGAAGAACTCTGATCCTTTTTCCAGGGCCACCCCCACTCCAACTCAGATCAAAGCAAGAGGGCAACTGTGAGGCCCTCCCATGCTTCATGGGTAGATGGCCACCTCTGCTGCCTGCCTGCTCAGAAGCACTCAACATATAGAAGTGTACTGACTAACCCAGCCTCTGCTTCCACATCAACACTTCACTGGGACAGGTGTGTTCTCTTCACCTGAGCATCCCTAGTGATGGGCAGGCAGCAGCAAGCACTGGCATACACTTTTGAACTGTTCTGGCAAGGAAAAAGGGAATCTACAAAAATCTGTGATCTAGAAAGAAGATGCTGGACCCAGAACCAGAATCAACCCCAAAAACAGACTTGATGTGTATGTAACTGAGCCTAGTGGCCTAATCTGCAAAACTAGAACCCAGGAACCAGAAAACGTTGATGTTCACCTCCCTACAGGTACATGTTTACAATGAATTTAATACATAAAAATTCAATTCTCCATTGATGATGACACCCAACAGCTTATACGGTACCCTCTCCACAGGTGATCCTTTTTCAGTTCCAATTAAAGCCACTCCACATCTAATCCTGTGCTGCACTGAGAAGTCATAAGCTTCAAGTAACCAGCTGCACTCAGGGAGCTCAGGAAGCCATCAGAGTCTGCCCAAGTTAAATTCAGTAGCCAGCCTACACCCTCAGGTAGACACAGAGGAAGCAGACGAGGGAGGAAGGCACAAAGCACAGAAGGGTGGCATGTCAAGGGTGGGACCTTGAATAGGGTACCTCAGATGGATGAACACTTCTGTACTGCCACACCCAGCCTTGATGTTGCTCACAGACGGTCCTAGACACTTCTGCCTGCATAGGTGCCTTCTTACGTTAAAAAAGTATTTAAAGTCATACTTTCCACTGCATTGGCTTAAACATGACTACATTAATATTCACACATTTTCTTTCACCTAAAAGTTAATTATTTTCCTGCTGACTGTAAAAAATCTGGCAGACCCTAAAAGTAAAGTCCCCTGCAACACTGCGTCTTCTATGCCTGATGGTTAAACCAGCCCTGACTTGTTAGGAAATAGGCAGAAAAGGCCCTTCTGGTTGTTATGGTTCTGATTCCTTACACATACACACAAGCTCGAAAGGAAGTTTCAAAAGCACTTAATCAAATCACATAGCTGGTCTGCTAAGTGCTCAGTATCGCTACACACCATGCTTTGGGGACTCCTCTGGGCCGGGCTATAAAATGAGTTCTCCAGAGCAGCGCCTAACAGGAAGACAAGTTGTCACCCAGCCGCTTCACCCAATCGCTTACGTCCAGGGCCGCATGGCTGGCACGAAGCCGCGGTCAAGACTACGCCCGTGAATCCAAGTATCTCTGCAAGCTGCTCTGGACCCGAAACCCACCAATCCCTCCCCGAAACTCGGCCAGGAGACCACGGGTCCGAGGTGCAGCTCCTGGTTGGAGGTTCTCCGAGACTACAAAGCTGCCGCCGCAACGAGTACAGAAGCGACACCCCCTGAGGGCAGAACAGCAAGACTTGGAAGGCGCGCTGAACCTAGGTACAATCCCTGCTCCCACCCGGTCAGTCGGGGAATATCCATCCCTCCGGAGTCGCAGCCCCAGCTACAGATCCCGGCCGCGGAAGGAGACCCCGGGGCGATCCGGCCATACTCAAAACTGCGGCCCCGCCCCCGCCCGGTTGCCCCGCCCCAGACCGCGCCCGCGCCCCCCAAAGCGCCCCGCGGCGCGGCGCAGCGCACCTGGTCGCAGGGGCTCGGTGACGGTGAGCACTAGCAGAAAGAGCAGCAAGAAGGCACCGCTGTCTGCCTTAGGCACCATTTATCCTCCGTTCATCGTCCTCGGGGCGGCCGCGCGTGACCCCGTGGCGAGGCCTGACCGGGCCGGGCAGAGGATCGGAGGGCCGGGCTGAGGCCGGATGCAGGGACGCGGCGGACCAAATCTCTCGTGGGGCTGCAGCGAGATTCTCCCGTAGAAGAGCAGGGATAGGCGTCCCCGGGCGGGTTAGTCACAGACTCAGAATCCGACTCTGGCTCCGCGCAAGATGGCCGCCGTCCTTCTTGGGCCCCCGCAGTCCCGCCTACAGCCCGCGACGCCAGCGCGGGCCAATGAGCGCTGAGGCAGGGGCGGAGCCAGCCGACTCCCCTTGGCGTGCGAACCATCTGTTAAGCGGGGGGTGGAGCCTGAGTGGCAGGGCGCGAAAGGGGCGAGGCCTAAGGTCTGGACGGCAGGGCGCTGAGGCTGAGGGGCGGGCCCGAAGAGGAAGGAGGGACGATAAACAATAATGTGTGCCATTGGCTACAGCGGATGGGGCTCTGGGACCGAGGAAAGCGGGCAGGCTCCCCAAAAGAGCCAAAAATCCGGGAGGGCCTTGGGGCGGCATCAGAGGGTTTGAGACCTCAAGGACGGACTAAAGCGCGGAGAGTAGGGAATCCAAAACGTGAAGCGAGAGTCGGGAATTGCAGGTGTCGTCATAGGACCGTCCCAAGTTCAACAGTGGTCTTTCCCTTTATTTTTGGGGGGAGGGAGACAGAGTGTTTCGTCTATACACCCTCCCTCCAAAAAAGGAGGGCGGGACATTTAGCTCAGTGGCGCAAGGTCTGCCTGGCAGCCATGAGGTCTTAAGTTTGATTCCAGGTACCCCTACACCCCCAAACAGCTCTGGAGCGCAAGAACTGCAAGGTCCGATGTTTTCACAATGGGGAAGGAGAATCCACCATGTTAGTAAAAGGCAGGTATGGCTTCATAGACACAAATCTTAAACTGTTTCAATAGATTAAATGGCCTAAGGAAATGTTATGTGGGGAGTAAAAGGTAGACCAGATCTTAGAAGCACTGACCTTCTCTGGACGAGGGATCAGCCAGAAGCACTGGGGGAGGAGAGGCCACATCAGAGCGGAGGAAAGCCCTGGGCAGAAATTTATCTCACACCTCTCATCTTGAGCAGATGACCAAGGAGGAGTGACACAGATGGGGAGTCCTCAGGAGCAGAAAAAAGTAAGTTGTCCAAAATCACTGCCAGCCACAAGCACGGGCAAAATGGTGGGTGGTCAGGGCTGGGCAAAAGGTAAAAATAGCTGAGCTTGCCCCACCCCCGTTTTGTAACTCACTCTAGAGTATCATAAAAGTTTCAGGATTCCACTGTGTAACATCCAAGGGTAAGAAGGGCACTTTACACTCTAAACAGATATGCCCAAAGTAAAATCCAAATTTAAGCCTGGCCCTCAAGGACTCCTACACCCCCAGAATATGATACAGAGCAGGTGCTGGACAAAGGGATTGTCACTGCAGATGGGCCCAGAAAACTGCAGGTTACAAAGGTGGCTGTCAGGCTAGGCACATAGCTCGGTTCAAGTGCCTGCCTAGCAAGCACAAGGACCTGGGTTTGATCCCCAATACTGCATACCATGCCAGCCCCTGAACCCTGGGCATGCAGAGCCAGCCACCAAAACCGGGCGCCAGCCCTGGGAAGGCTGAGACAGGAGGATCATGAGGAGTCTGTGCTGTATGGTGAGACACTTTTCCAAATAAATAAATAAATAAATAAATAAATAAATAAATATCACTGTCCAGTGCTGTCCTGGTTGCTTGTGCTGCTTTTACAGAGGATTCCTAGGAACCACTGCTAGGTGCTCAGTGTGGGATCTGGCCAAATTCTCTGCCCTCAGCTCCAGTTTGCCCTGGAAGTGAAGCCAAGGCTATAGGTTGCACAGATCCCTAGGAGGGAACTTACAGTCAGAAGCAAAAATTCCAGCCCACGTGCAGACCCACAGTAAGAAAAGCAGACCTACAAAGGTTCAGATGGGGAGGGAAAAGGACATGGAGGAGAAGACCTGTCCTAACCATAAGATAAGGCAGTGGCCTGGCTTCCCATGCTGCAGCAATGGCTGCACCAGGAGTCTCTGCCCTTCAGACCACCTATTTCCATCTCGGCCCTTCTCTGGGACCCCAAAGGCTGCATGTGTGGATAACATCAAGAGCTGAAGGGAAGGGGTCACGGAGATAGCTCGGTAGAATATAGGGCCTGAGTTCAATCCCCGGTTCCAGCAAAAAAAGAAAAAAGCTGAAGGGAGAGAAAACTGGCCAGAGATTATGTCTTCCCTGTCACTGGCTGGTGGGCTCTTAGTGACCTGGCCCCTTCCTTCCACCCACCATCACCACCTCTCTCCTGGTAGTTCTCTCTGCACTGCTCTTCCCATTTCCTCCCTCTTCCAAGCAGGCCAGGGATCTATTTCTACCCTACAGTACTTGCAGCATCCTTGGGGTTCCTTATTCTGCTGCCACCTTTGTAATTTGCCCTTTTTCAAATTTTCCTAAATCCAATATGCCTTCTTTTTCCTGCTGGGACCCTAACTGGTAGGGCCACCTGCCTTAGATTCCCTGGGATTATCAGGTTTGCAACCATCCACCTTACCACTCCACATATAGTCCTAACTCCAGATTTGGAAAAAGTGACAGGCCTTTGTGTCTTCCACAGCCCCTCCCTGACTCAGGGCCCAGCCAAAGCACAAGGCATCTGTACTGACCTTCTCCAGGCTGCTGATGGAGCTTCCACAGTTCCAAGACCAAGTGGCTCAAACCAGAGTCTTGTTCTGGTGGGTTGCTACACCTTTGTGACTGCACTCACTGAAGTCATCTGGGAGACAGTGCTAAATATTCCTTCATCTTAAAATGCAGGTACATCAGTGAGACCCAGCTGGCCAGAGGACTTGGTCCAGGTGTAACTGAAGCTGCTGGCTCAAGTCCTTCAGGAAGGTAGAGGGCAACATCAAAGGCAACAGGTATTTTTGAAACTAAGGTTGTTTGTTGCTACTGCTGCTGCTGCTGCTGCTGAGGGTGCACCATGGAGACAAATTTGGGAGAGGATTCATCCTCAGCAGCCACATTTGCTTATCCCTAAAGCTCAATGTGACAGTCAAAACCACTGACTTCAGGAAAGCCCCCACAAAATTCATACAGAAATTCCTTTGAGGGGCCAGGGATATAGCTCAGCAGTACAAGCACCTGCTTAGAAAGCACAAGGTCCTGAGTTCGATCTCCAGTACAGCAGGAAGGAAGGCAGGATGGGAGGGAGGGAAAGAGGGAAGGAGGGAGGGAGGGAAAGAGGGAAGGAGGGAGGGAGGGAAAGAAAAAGAAAGGAAGGAAGGAAGGGACAAGGTTAAACTACCCCTCCATTATCAACCCCTATGAAATCTCTGGGCAAGTTGTGTGTTGTTATGGAGCTCAGGGTTGAGGGAAACCTGAAATTCTTCAGAATCCAGGGAGCCCTGCCAAAGAACAACTCTCTGAAGTTCAGCCTGATTTTCTCAGCATCAAGTCCTAATGCCATGACCTCAGTGTGGTCCACTGAGATCTCAAGTGCAAAAACATTTTGTTCAACAAGGAGTTAAACATAAAATTGTCTGCCAGGCGTGGTGGTACACAACTGTAATACCAGCACTCAGGGAGCTGAGGTAGGATTGTTGAAAGTTCAAGACTAGTATGGGATGCTAAATGAGCTCAAGGTCAGCCTGAACTGCATAGCAAGACCCTGGCTTAAAAAGACCAATATGGCCGGGGAGATGGCTTAGTAGAATAAGCACTTCCCTGGCAAGTGCAAGGGCCTGAGTTCAATCCCTGGTTCCACAAACACACACACAAAAAAAGACCAATAAGCAGTCTGATGCTTCTCTATTGAGAGTGGCTGAAGCTAGAAATTGGTCATATGTGGGAGAGCAAAACAAGTCCTCAGTGCCTAGGTGAAGCTACCCCAGTTTTTTGTTTGTTTGTTTATTTGTTTTTTGTTTTTTTTCAGAACCAAGGATTGAACTCAGGCCCTTGTGCTTGTCAGGCAAGCAGTTATTCTACTAAGCTATCTCCTGGGACCCCCAACCTCAGTCTTGAGAAAAACATCTTGCCTGGAAAATTTCTACCATTAGCCAGTAGACAACTTTGTGTTTGTTAGTACTAACTTTGCAAAGGTACAAATAAACACTCCTACTGTTTTTCTTTGAGTCCTTTTCCAATCAGGTAAACAGACCTCCACGTGACCCAGCTCTTCTTGTCTATCTTTTCCTCATTACTGCCACCATTTCTCCCTAGGCTGCTGTTTCTCCCCAAGATACACTGAGAGATCAACAAGTCTCTACATTTCTCCAGGCATGGCTTGCAGGACAGCAGCAACTGACATTGAGCAATAATTCCTGTGGTTCTGTGGAGGACTCCCACAGTGATACAGCACTTCCCCTAAAATGTCTGACATTTGGAGCCTGGGCAGGACTTTTCTTTCACATCATGGTCTTGTTAGTTCATGACCTGCAACCACCACAGTATCATGGAAAGGAGTATCATGACACCTGCCAAGCACCTGACCAGGGTGTGTAAGGACCTTGTCTACAGTTGCCCAATGTCTACTGCACTGGCACAGCCACCCAAGATCTGCAGTCACTGCTGGGTGTAGCCCAAGGCACAGATCTGTCCTCTACAACCACAAACACCAACAAGGGGGAGAATTCCCGGAACATGGAAGCTTCCTGAATTCAGAATCTGACTCTGATTCTGATTCAGACTAGTCCATCACTAGTTGGGCATGGTGGCACATGCCTGTAATCCCAGCACATGGGAGGCTGAACCAGGACAATTGCTCCAAGTTCAAGGCCAGCCTGAGGTACATGGTTTAAGGCCAGCCTGTTTTAAAAACCTGAAAGGACTAGGAATATAGCTCAGTGGCATAAGCGCCTGCCTGGCAAGTGCAAGGTCCCAAAGGTTGAGGGGTAATACCTGAGTATAAAGGTTTTGGGTTCAATCTTCAGTACTACCAAAAAAAAAAAAAAAGGCCGGGGAGATGGCTTGGTGGAAAAAAGCACTTCCCTGGCAAGCGCAAGTGCTTCAGTTCAATCCCCAGTTCTGAAAGAAAAAAAAAAAAAACCATAAATCATAAAACCCAGTGTGTGATAGTTAACTGATTGTGTCAATATGAGTAAGAAATACCCAACTAGATTGGATCAGCATAGTTCTGGGTATGGCTGAAGGGAGTTACTGTAGACAGAAGACCCACTTTGGGTTATGAGTGACATCAATCAATAGGCTATCACCTGAAAGGCTGCCAGACACAGGGCACACCCTGTCTGCTCCAGGTGTGTCCACATAGTCATTTCTCTGGCCTAGATGTCAGGTCTGCCTACCACACAAGGCTTTTGCCCACCTGGTAGACTTACTGACAGCTTTGCACCTGGACTTCTACATTACTTCCTCTTTGAAATCTTTACATACTTGTTTTCCTGTTGCTGTGACAGAACAGCTGACACCCACAAGTTAAAGGAGAAGTTTATTTTTGGCTCATCATTTCAGAGATTTCTTTCCATGGCTGGCAGGCTCCAAGGCAGGGAAGACTGGTGGAAGGATATGGTGGGGCAAAGCTGCTTCATGGCTGCCAGGAAGCACACGGAAAAAAAAACAAAACAGAAAGGGACAAGTGACCAGATACTGTGCCACAGGACAACTCAGACTCACCCAGGAGTATACTTTCCTAGTTTAAACATCTGTCAACCCAATCAAATTGACAAGTTTAACTGTCACACCTTCCACTTCATGCCACTCCCACATATAAACAGGTCTTCCTAATCTCAGAACACAGCACCCTGGGATCACCTGTTGGCAGCTTCCTGTGCACACAGGATTCCTGTGACAGACCAAAAATGGACAACAGGGCTTCCAAAGTAGCTAAGGAGATTCACACACAGTGCCATTGTCCAAGTAGAAAAAAAAAAAAAGTACAAAAAGTAGTAGAGTGCTAGAATCCAACAGGCCAACCCTGTCCCCACTCCTTGAAGTGATCCAAAGTGGCAGGATTCTGGCACCCTCTCCCCACCCAGAATCTTGTTCTTCATGGGCAATGTTCATATTGGGCAAATGCTTCCATGAAAAAGTCAATTCAACACATGGAGGACCTGAATTTCAGTGTTGTGGTCAAGATCATTCACTGCAAGAAAATACCAGCTTTGTGATGATCCATAGGAGATGGACATCCTAGAAACCACTGATCACACTGTCATCATCAAGATCTACAAGATTCTAGCCGGGCATGGTGGCGCATGCCTGTAATCCCAGCACTCGGGAGCCTGAGCTACAAAGTGAGCTTAAGGCCAGCCTGAATTGCATAGTGAGACCCTGTCTCAAAAAGACAAAAAAAAAAAAAAAAAGATCTACAAGATTCTGAAACCTTGAATGTACACACTGACATTGTCATGGAGCTCAGTGCCCTGGGAAAGTGCCAGAGAGCCCTACATGAGCACATGCCACACAAGATGTTCTTCTAGCTCTAGATGTTCTTTCAGGTATCGCTATAACTTGGACATCATCCACAGAGGCCTCAAGTGCAAGAATCTTTCTTTTGACAAGGACCTCAACATCAAGCTGTTCAGCTTAGGCCAATCCAAGTGTTGCCTCTTGAAAGAGCTGGCATAGTTTCCTCAGTGAGAGCTACTGTAGGTCAGCGGCATATGTAACCCCTAATGTGCTGCGAGGCATCTAATACCAGCCCAGGCATCTGGAGCCTGGGTGTGATCCTCTACATTGTGGCCCAGCCTCCATTGGCCTAGGATGACTCCAACATCAAAAAGGTGCTGTGCATGATGTGGAAGGAGCACTGCATGAACTTCCCCTACTTCGCCAAGAACCTCTCCGGTGAGTGCAAGGATGTCATCTGTGGCACCTACTCAACCACTCATGGTTGCAGCCTCCCAAACTCAAATCCATATGTGTCTTCTGATAATCTCAAGAGGGAGGGAGAAGGCAACTGCAGGGCCTAGTGCAAATGTAAAACCAAGCCAGGCCTGTCCACAAAGGAGCCCTAAAACACAGCATTAGCTGCTGGAGGTGCCCGAGAACAAAGACAGATGGAAGCTAGGCTGGCTGTGACCTCTACAGTTAAGAAGAATCTTAGAGGCCAGGGAGATGGCTCAGTAGAATAAGGGCCTGAGTTCAATCTCCAGTTCCACAGAAGAAGAAGAAGAAGGAGAAGGAAGAGGAGAAGGAGGAAGAGGAGGAAGAAAGGAGGAGGGGAGGAGGAAGACTATGATAACAACGATGAAGAAGACGATCATGAAGAAGACAAAAATGAAAATGACGAAGACAGACAAAGATGAAGACGAAGAAACTGATGAAGATGAAAACTACAAAAAAGAAGACAAGAAAAAGACGATGAAAAAGAAGATGACAAAGATGAAGAAGATGAAGACAAGATGAAGAAGTGATTAAACAATGAGTACTTAACAGGAAAAAAAATCACAAAAATATCAAGTTTTTAATATTGAGTTTATAAAAAAGCAGCAAAAAAAATTTTTTTTTTTGTCTTTTTGAGACAGGATCTCACTATGCAGTTCAGGCTGGCCTTAAGCTCACTTTGTAGCTCAGGCTACAAAAAATAAGCTTTCCTTCAACTGTCACACCCAAGGCAGTCTTCACTCATGACAACTACATGTCCCATGCACACATCTCACTTACACTGACAGCACATTTAACTTAGCTTGCCTTTTCTATGTGGTCATCTTGTCACCTCTCTTCCTGTTTTGTCAGGAACTTCCTACTATATTGAGTCACATGTCCTTAGCAGGGAAACAAGATGTCAATAAAACACAATATCAACTATATAATGACTGCTTAGATTAGACATCAAGATTTTCACATCAGCTGTTCACATGCTTACAAAACCTAAAAAATAACATCAAAAACAAACAGTGTAAACACAAACAAAAGTTTACCACAAAAAGAGACTTTGTTCCCATATACAAGTATCACTTATACTGACAGTACATATGTTTTGTTTTCCTGTCCTTTCTTTTTTCTGGGGATTGAACTCAGGTCTTTGTGCTTTTACAGGGAAGCACTTATACCACTGAGCCATCTTCCCAGCCCCTTTCCTGTCCTTCATTTTTTTTTTTTTAAATGTATTTAGCGCAGGGTCTACAGGGTAGGGTCTCACTACACAGATCAGACTTGTAATGATCCTCCTGTTTTCAGTCCTCCCCGCCAAGTGCTAGGATTATAGGTGCTCACTACCACACCCAGTCTCAATTACCATCTCTGTGTGCCCTGGGGGAGGGGTTGGCACAGCATGCAAAGGATCAAACTTTAGTCCCTACGCCTGCCTAAGCTGGCACTTTAGTCTGCTGAGCTATCTGGCTGAACTTTTATGCCACATTTTGACCCATCTCTTTTTTTTTTTTTTTGGCTGGCTCAGCACACTCTCGGGTCAGGGCTGGTATGGCATGAGGTGCCAGAGATCGAACCCTAAGCAGGCGATTTAGACTGCTGAGCTATCTGGCTGGCCAACCCATTGCTTTTCTGTAAGTCCTTTATGAGATCATGAGATTTATGCTAAGTACAGCACAGCTATGAATATTTTGTTTGTCTAATTAGGTGTCATAATAAATAGATTTTTGAATATGGATGTTGGTATATGCAGAAGATTTTATTTGCATTTCAGCCTTTGTGTATATTACAGCTTCTTGTGGCATTCTGCCTGTTACAATTTCCAACATTAAGAGGCAATGCTGGCATTCAAGCCAATAGGTTTCACCTCTGGCAAGGCCTTTACTATATTTTTAGATTGTTCCATTAGGTTGTGTGGCCATTTTGCAACATTTTGACTAGTCAAATATATTCTTACATTGAGTTTCCTTCCTCATGAAGGTCTGCATACTCTGTACACTTCACTGTCACAGGAACTTTGGTCACTTGGCCATTGTCAAAGTTGCTGCCATCATCATCGTCCACTCACATCACCCTTCTGTTATCAACACATGCATTTTACCATAATGGATCATCATCATCCATGCATGAGTAATCTGATGATTCACTTTTGACCTCCTCTAGAACTTGAAAATCTGGTTTTCCACGTGCTATTGCACTGAACTGGGCTACTTCTACCAGAAAAATCAAAAGCAAACAAATTTTAACAAATCCTGGAGTATTGTGGGTCTATTAGACCCTCTGTGATGCTTGAGTAAACATATCCCAAATCAGTTAGATGGAGCACAATGATATACCCAAATCCCATTTTGACATTTTTGTACATGTGCGTACTCCTTGAAATTTGTTGCACCAAGTGGAATAACACACAGACTGCTTCCTTAATCCTTTAGGGAAAGGTACCCCAGACACAACCAGTTACTATAATGCTAAAGTAGAAATTTGTAGTAGAAAAGTAAAGGATAGGTCTATTCTATGCAGGCATATCACTTTAGGGGAATAAACCAAAAAGTATATGCAAACATACAGCACTAAGTGGGTCTTTTCCTTTAGGACTCAGCTAGTCCATGGGTCCAGGGACCAATGCTCAGGCAAAGGCAGACCTAATGTCTACCTCTGACCTATCCCTGTCTCTGTCCCCAAGAGGTTCAGAGCTGGGCAACTCTATGTGTCTCCCTTGGTTCAAGTAGTTCAGCCTCTGTTGATCTTATCCTTTTCCCTCACACATATCCTTCTTCAGTGTCATCCTCAAATCCCTGGGGCCATTTAAGATTAATGACCTTGGTGGGCATTCCCCAAAGGGAGGCCCATCAGTCATTCATCGCCATCCCACAACTGAGGATCAGCAAGCCCAGATAGCAGCCCTAGTGTTACCCAGGGTCTTGTGATTTGTTTGGCCACCATTCCTCCCCAGAGCATGTTCTCTGTATGTCCCTGATTGCTCAGCACTTGGGCTGTATTCCCTGACCTTAGCTTTCTTTCTCCCACTTTCAAGAGCCCCCTTGAATTAAAACTGAACCTTTCCTATGTAGTGAAAGCACCCATCCATACCTCTACCTTCCCGACCTCTAAGAATTCCAGCCCCAGACCCCAGATCCAGCCCGAAGGGTCCCAGGGTAGCCATCCAGGAGCTTGTAGAAATATACTGTCTGAGAACATAAATTGTCAGGGACTCCAGGCAGGTGCCAGGCCCTGGGCTGGCCTCCAGAGAACAGCACTGAGAGAGTAAGACAACCCATACGGGAAAATTGGAGAAAACAGCTCCTGCAGAGCACAAAACATGATTCTAAGTAGAGTCCCTTATGCACCCAGACCTCCTGAGAAGTGAACATTCTGATTACCATGTAAGGCCTGAACATACTAGCATGGGAATTAGACAGATTTTGGACCCAGCTAGGCCTAGAGGGCAAGACCCCTCAGCCCCACTGCCATCAAGTGAGGACTAGGTCCCAGCCCACAGGCAAGTGCTGCCCCATGCACATAGCACCTGTGGCTCTCTGCAGCTCTTTTTACACTGTAGCCTCAGTAGAGCCAATGGGCAGGACCAAGAGCAAGTTAGGAGGACAGAGGACACTATGATGACCTAGTCTCACCTGAGCTAGAACCCACATGCTGGGAGGGGACAGCTAAGGTTACCAGGAAAGTGACTCATGCTGGGGTGGGGCTTGATAGCCCTGCAGCTAGCAAACCAAGCAGGCTAGTTTCTGCAAAGCCTAGAGCCCCAGATAACCCAGAAGACCACAACTTCAAGGGCTCCCTCCCTCAGAGGAGCAGAGAAATAAGGTAGAATACAAGGAAATAAAAGATAGAGCCAGGTGTGATGGTACACTCCTGTAACCCCAGCACTTGGAGGCAACTCCAGCCTGAGTTACATAGTGAGACCTTATCTGAAAATACAAAAACAAAACAAATAAATGGTAAAAAGCAAAGAAATCATAATTAAAATTGTACTTTTAATGGCCAGGCATGGTGGCACATGCCTATAATCTCAGCACTTGGGAGGCTGACTCAGGACAATCACTGTAAGCTTTGGCCAGCCTAAACTACATAGTGAGAGCCTATAAAAAAAAAAAAAAAAAAAAAAAAAAAAAAAAAAAAAAAAAAAAAAAAAAAAAAAAAAAAAAAAAAAAAGCCAGTCAAATAGCTCAGTGTATTAAAGCATCTGCTTAGATGCAGGGGCTAGGGGTTTGATCCCTCGGCCTGCAATGCCAGTCCAGCCGCTGGGGTGTGCTGAGACAGTGATTGAGACTGAGCATGGTGGCGTGTGCCTGTAATCCCAGCATTTGGGAGGCTGTAAACAGGAGGATCACTATGAGTCCAATTTAGTAGTGAGACCCTGAATACCCTTTAGAACCCTTCCTTAAAATAAAAAAATAATAAAAGACTTGCAACTTTCAGGACCCAGCTGACCTTACCCAAGGTGTTCCAGATCAGCAATCCTTTAGTTAAATTTAGCATCACTGCCTACCAAATCTAGCATACCCAAAATTCATCAGAAATACTGTAAGTCCGTAAATTGGCTTGAGAAAGATTTAAAAATAAAGGAACAAGTTGAGAGAACCGAAGGAATGTTCAAATTACCTTTTTTTTTTTTTAGCTTTTCTGAGCATTTATTACATGATTCCAACACATATTTTTTCTTCTGAACATGCTGCTCTGTGGCTTCCGTGGCTCTCTTTGCCCAGAGGCCAAAGAGCTGTGTGTTGGCGTGGGCCATGTGCAGACTGGCAAGCACCTTGAAGTTCTTTCCTCCTTGGTGATGACCCTGGCCTCTTTCCTATAGACGTTCCTGATGGGCATCACAGGTCCTGTCAGCTGGGTGGCCAATTTCAGTTCTTCAGCAGAGCTGTTTTTCTTTTTGGGGGCTGATGGCTTCCTGGGTAAGAGGATGAGCTTGGAGTGGTACTTTTTCAGCCGCTGCACATTGGCCTGCAGGGACTCAGTGGATTTGTTCCGCCACCTTGGGTCCACCAAGATGCCAGTGGTCCCGGCCACCTTCTTGTGAACACCAGCCACCCTGCAGCTCCTCCACACTAAAGCGCCTGCTGGCTTGGACCTTGGTGTGGTATTGCACCGTGGGACAGCACACAATGGGCTGGATGGGTCCGGACGAGGATCGCAGGGCAATGTGGCAGGCTTTTTTTTGCCTACCGGCCTTGCGCTTGCAGATCTTCCAAGCTGGCTGATTGAACCATGTAGCCACACGCTGCTGCCAGTCCTTGTGGAAGTGAGGCTTTAGAATCATGACATTCTGGCTGGGTGCCATGACTGCCTCTTAGGCCACGAATCGGCAGAACCTACTCAAATTACCCATCTTAAAAAAATAATGGAAGGCAGGGAAGATAGCTCAGCAGCATAAATGCCTGCCAGGTAAGCACAAGGTCGAGTGGATCCTAGGTAACACACACACACACACCACACACACACAGGATGGGCCAGGCATGGCGACACACACCTGTAATCTCAGCACTCAGGAGGGTGAGGCAGGACTGCTACAAGTTCAAGGCCTGCCTGAACTACACAGTAAGACCCTGTTTCAAAAAATTAAAACAAGGGTCGGGGAGATAGCTCAGTAGAATAAGCATTTGCCTGGCAAGCACAGGGTCCCAAGTTCAATCCCTGGTACAGCAAAAAAAAAAAAAAAAAGAAAACAGAAAGGAAAATAGGGATAGTACCCTTCTGGGGGTGGACCACCTTCTCCCAGCATTTCCACCCACTCAAGAAAGCATAAATGTTCCCTATTCAGGAAATAACTGATTTCATTTCTCTGAATGCCCATATTCCACTCTGCCTAATGTACCTCCTTCTCAGTTGTCCTGAAAATGATTTTTCTGCAACAGGAATCAGTGAGCCTGCAAAGTCACCTTATTGGGTGACATTTTCTCTTGAGGAAAAGGAATGATGTGTGAGCACAGTCAGCTCAGAAGGCAGTTCTGGGAGCCACCCTCAGCTTCTGCAACCCAGGGGCCCTCAATTCCTCAGATGTTGATGGAGGTGGGTAGGAGCTAGGGCTCAGGTTGAGGGTGAGGGATGCAAAAGCAGCCTGGCCAGACTGTGTGTATCAGTTATTCTTTAATAAGAGTTTAGGTGGGTATTAAATAGAAAACAGTTCCAGGAAGGCCTCAGGAGGCAGTATGGGTGCTGTGCCCCAAGGAGAGCAGTGTGTGTCCTGTGTCAGCCCAGCTGCCCCAGAGCACCTATCATCTGTGGGTCCCATGATGATTAACCACCTCTGGTCCGGGCCTGGGACCCTAGAGGCTGCAGCTCTCTGTACTTCAGGCTCCATGAAGCATCTGTGGGCTCAGCCAGGGTCGGCTTAAAAGAAGTCCGAGGCTTTGTGTCGGGCAGGGAGTTGCAGCAAGTTGTCTGTGATAGAAGCTGGGTCTTGTGTAAGGGGTGTGCGTGGGGCAGAACCAGGAGCTGGTGTGCTTGTGGGAGTCTGAGGTCCACCAGCTGGGGTCTTGAGGTGAGTCGAGCGTGCTGGGGATGGTGTGTAGCTGGCCCGTAAGGCACGATCTGTGTACTTGCTGGCTGTCCTGCTCACAAGCCGCTGCAGGGCTGGGGACATGGCTGGACTCAGACCTTTGGGTGTGAGGCTGGCATAGAGAGATGGGTAAGAAGTTGAGGTTAGGAGGGTTGGGTGTTGCTCGGGTCTCCCTCAGCCCCTGAGGGCAGATGATGCATGGTTCTTCTGGGTTGAGGAGGACAGCACTTGGCAGCCCGGCACACAGCAGTGCAGCCAAGTGTGAGGTCAAAAGGAAGTGCTGCTTTTGACTGGGGGCCTGCTTCTGAGAATTCAAGTCCCCACCCCTCTCCAAGGGGAATGATGATGACACTGTCTCCACAGGGCTAACAGCTCACAATGGGACAAAAGGCCTAAAGGGCTTCTTAGGCACAAGCCATGGAGGAATATAGGTAGAAAGGAGCCCATTGCGTGGATCACAAGCAGCCATGCTTTGAAGCAGAGTGGCAGCGTGGGCACCCAGTCTACAGAGAACAGTGTGGCACTGCCCTGGGCTTGGCCTCATCGGTCATGCATACACGTGGCTGGGTGTAGGCAACAGAGGCAGGACAGGGACCATGAGGACAAAATGCATCCTCCTTCCCCGCCCACACCTCCAAGGGCCTGGTGGAGGACCAAATGGTGGGCCCTCACCTGGCCAAGTTCTCTGTCACTCTCCGCAGGGCTTCCTGCTTCTTGGCCCGGTTCTTGGCAGCTGCCTCATTGGCCATCTTCAGGCCCAGTCGCTCCCTGCGGCCAGGCTCCAAGATCTACAAGGAAGTCATATGAGCAGTCTATACTAGACCTTCCAGCAACCAGGTGTCCCTCACCAAAGAGCAGCTGCTGTGGGTGCCAACCTCTTTCCCCTGGTGATCACAATCCCAGCAATCCACTGTCACCTCCCCTTGAAAGCCTCTCAAAAGCCTCACTCCAATTTCTCAAAAAACTAAGACTAGAACTCCCAAATGACCCAGCTATTCCTCTTCAGGGTACCTTTCCAAAAGAATTAAATGCATCACACCACACTGATATATGCACACCTATATAGCAGCACACTCTGTAATTGCCATATCTTGGAAACAACCCAAATGCCCATCAACTGAGGATTGAAAAATGTGGGGATTTTTTGGAGACAGGATTTTATTTTATTTTATTTATTTATTTTTTTTTTATTTTATTTTTTTTTGTCTTTTTGAGACAGGGTCTTCCTATGCAGTTCAGGCTGGCCTTAAGCTCACTTTGTAGCTCAGGCTGGTCTCGAACTCACAACAATCCTCGTGCCTCAGCCTCCCGAGTGCTGGGATTACAGGCATGCGCCACCACGCCCGGCCCAAGGAGACAGGATTTTATTATGCAGTTCAGGCTGGCCTTGAACTCACGTTGTAGCCCAAGCTGGCCTTGAATTTGTAGCAATCCTCCTGCCTCAGCCTCCTGAGTGCTGGGATTACAGGCATGTGACACCACACCTGGCCAAGATGTGAGTCTTTTCATACAATGGAGCACTATTTTGCCATAAAGGATAAGCTTGAGATATTTCTAGGAAAATGGATGCACCTTGAAAACACACACACACACACACACACACACACACACATATATACATTTTTTTTTAAACCAGGGATCAAACTCAGGACCTTGTTCTTACTATGTAAGTGCTTAAGCTGCTGAGCTATCTCCCCAGCCCTGAGACCATGCTCTTAAACGAAATAAACTGGACATACATGCGTGAATGCTGCATTATTTCTCTGGTGTGAGAAACTGAAAATGTAAATAAGAGGGGAAGGGGAGTGGAAGGGAGGGTAAAGCAATGAGGGAAAACAAGTTGTATCATATATAGGTGTGGATTCTTCATAATACATGTGATCATTATGTACTTCTAAAATGTACCAATAAAAATCTAATTTAAGAGAGATTTTTATTTTTTGTTTTTGGTTCTGAGGACCAAACCCAGGGCTTCCAGATTGCTAGGCAAGTGTTCTACCACTGAGCCAAATCCCCAGCCTCAATAAAGTCTAATTTAAAAAAGAAACACCCTTGCTCTAGACCTGCCCTCCTTATTTCCCTCAACAGGCCCTCATAGCCAGGACCACTAAGGCATCAACTCTGACAAGATTTTAGGAAAAAACTGAGTCTTGCTTTTGTTTTTTTGTGGCTTTTTTTTTTTTTTGGTGGAACCGGGAATTGAACTCAGGCCCTTGCGCTTGCCAGGGAAACGCTTATTCTACTGAGCCATCTTCCCAGCCCTTGCTTTTGTTTCACACACTCGGATTATGGGAGGCTGTCAATAGGCAGATCACTGAGTTCAATCTAGTAGTGAGACCCTGAACACTCTGTAGACCCTTCCCTAAAATGTAAAAAAAAGAAAACAGAGTGCGCTCCAGCTGCTTGGGCTGTAGCTGCTGGGCCCAGAATTGTGGTGGCCCTGGAGTTTGGCTGCTGCCGCCACCTTACCTCACTCTAGTTTCATTCACTTTACACCAGGTTTTTTCCCTAGGCAATGGAGGTTGCAGTACACCCAGTTCCTTATGCAAAGTGAAATAAATCTGCTACATTGATTAGTCAACCAGTGTGTGTGTGGGGGAGAAACTCAAAGCACAAAAAACAGGGCTGGCAAGATAGCTCAGCAGTCTAAAGAGCCTGCTTTGGCAAGCTTAGGCAAGCTCTCAGGGACCGTGGTTTGATCCCCAGCACCACATGCCATGCCAGCCCCTCCCCCAGGGCAGGCTGAGCTGACCCCCCACCCCCGCAAAAAGAGTCCATGATGTGTAGCGAGACACTGTAATAAATAAATTAAAAAAAAAAAAAACACCTGGGTATGGTGGTGCACACCTGGAGTCCCAGCACTTAGGCTGAGGAAGTAAGATCACTCTAAGTTTGAGGTCAGCCTAGGCTACATAAGTTCAAAATTAGCCTAACCTACACGGTAAGGCCGTTTCAAACAACAAAATAATAATGATAATAGCAAATAAAAATAAATCAGCTATCTCATACAATTACTTTTCAATTATTTGATTTTGTTTTCTAATTTAAAAAAAATTATTTATTTATTTGTTTGGTACAGGTTCTTGCTATGTAGCTTGGACTCATAGTGGTCCTCCTGTCTCAGCCTCCACAGCACTAGGATTATAGGCATGCACCACCATGCTCAGTTTGGGACCAGCATGGCATACACTAGTGGGGATTGAACCTGAGTCCTTTGTGCTTGCCAGGCAGGCATTTAGACCAAGCTATCTTCCCAGTGCCTGGTTTTATTTTTGCTTTTTACAGAACTGGGGATTGAACTCAGGCCCTTGCACTTGCCAGGGAAGTGCTTATGCTACTGAATAAGGCCCCTGGTTTTGTATTCTCCATGACATTTTTGGCTGTATAAAAGTTCATCATTTTCACATACATAAGTCCTTGCTGGTCTTCATAGGATATGTTCCAAGAGTGCTCAAAGGACATCTGAAAGCTAAAATAGTACCAAACCCTATGCAAGTTTATTTTTCTATTTGTACCTAGGATAAAGTTTAATTATAAATTAATGGCTGAGGACATAACCCAGTGGTAGAGCCTATGCTTAGCATATGTTAAGACACTGAGTGTTGCCGGGCGTGGTGGCACATGCCTGTAATCCCAGCACTTGGGAGGCTGAGGCAGGAGGATTGTTGTGAGTTCGAGACCAGCCTGAGCTACAAAGTGAGCTTAAGGCCAGCCTGAACTGCATAGTGAGACCCTGTCTCAAACACACACACACACACACACACACACACACACACACACAAAAAAAAAAGACACTGAGTGTTGATCCCTAGAACCACCACAAAGAAAGAAAACCCAAGCTAGCCACAGTAAGAAACTAAAAACTAGGGCTGGTCAAATAGCTCAGTGGATTAAAGTACCTGCAAGCAGGTGCAGGGGCTGGGTATTCAATCCCCAGGCCTGCTATGCCAGCCCTGTACCCAGGGTGCATTGAGACCACAATTGAGACTGGGTGTGGTATGGCGTGGCAGTACACTGTCAGTAATCCCAGCTCTTGGGAGGCTGAAAATAGTCACTACAAGTCCGATCTGTGTACTGAGACCCCATAGATCCTGTACTAAATACATTTAAAAAAACTACAGAATCTTACTACCGTCCTGCGAGGAGAACATGTACCCTGTGACTGCCTAAGGACACTACTTTCCCTGACCCAGGCCAGGGTGGCCTTCAGTTGCACTGTACATCCAGACAGAATGTGGGCAGAGGTTTGGGTTATCTTGGTTCTAGAATTTGTATGGGATGCAAGATAACCAAAAAAAGACTTGAGAGGAATAGCCAAGAAAAACCCAGACTGGGAATACAGCTCAGCAGTGCAGGCACCTGTCTGGCAAGACCTTTTGCCTGGCCTAGTGACATACTCCTATAATCCCAGCACTTGGGAGGCTGAAAAACGGGAAGGATCACTATGAGTCTGATCTGTATAGTGAGACCCTGTAGACCCTGTACTAAGTATGTAAAAAAATAAAGTAATAAAGCATGTCCTCAGGTTGCAGATGCATCAGCAGTGCCCCATTGGGCCTTACAGCCTGTATGCCAGTAGCAAAGGGCAGGTTCTAAAACACACTGCCAAGTAAGAATTGAAGGAATAAAGATGACCTTCAAGTTTGTTAAATAACAATATTTGGAATTAAAATGATTTAGCTCTTTATTTATTTTTTTGGTAGCAGCAGTTGAACTCAGGACCTTGCACTTGCTTGTGTCACTGAGCTATATTCCTGGCATTACTCTAACTCTTTAATATATAGAACAAAATAAATTCTAGTTGAGAGGATTAAACATAAGAACAATAACCATAAGACAGAAGAAAATGGGGGAATATTTATCTGATAATATCCTTGCTATACTTTAGATAAAACCCAGGCCTGTGCATGGTAGGCAAGCATTCCCACAGCTGAGTGATAGTCCAGACTCTTAGTTTGCTCTTAAAGTAGGGAGAACTTTCTAAATGTGAAGAGAAAAAAAAGTTGAATAGGTACAGTACTCCTCCCTTATCCAAGGTTTCAGGTTTTAGTTACTCAAAGTGAGCTGCAGTCTGAAAATGTTAAATGGAAACTTCTATTTTCAGCCTCCCAAGAGCTAGGATTACAGGTGTGTGCTGCCACACCCAGTCATAATTTTTTTTTGTTTTGGGGGGAGGGCCAGTTCAGCCTGCCCTGACAGCAGCGCTGGTGCAGCATGTAATGCAGGGGATCAACTATTGTGTGAAGGGCTGGGGAGATGGCTCAGTAGAAGCTTCCCTGACAAGCACAAGGGCCTAAGTTCAATCCCTGGTTCTGCAAAAAAAAAAAAAAAAAAAAACTACCATTTGAGCCTAAGCTTTTTAAAAAAAAAACAAAAAAAACCAAAAAAATCTCACCCGACCTGTAGTTAAAAAAAAAAAAAAAAAAAAAAAAAAAAAAAAAAAAAAAAAGCCATGTCAGTCCTAGTTCTTCTGTGTCTATTGATATTCAAGTGATCTCTTTCTCTGCCATATTTCATAATGATCACTGAATAGAACTAGCACAACATGACCTCTGTCCTGGTCACTGAGCCAGACTCAATTTTTTGAGATGAGGTCTCACTATGTGTTGGGAGCAAAGTAGCCTATACCTTGGGAATCTAGGACAAGGTCAGTGCCTCTCATGGGCTTGGCAGGGCCTGGTGACAAGCTGCACGGCTCAGGAAGCTGGTGCATTGTGACTTGACCTTCGCTTAACATAAGTTTTCTCTTATTCCCCATGAGGCCACCAAGACCAGATGCTCTACCAATAGACATTCTTCCTGTCCCAGACCCCATCCTCCTAAGCTCTCTATAAGCTTATTCATATGCTGATGGCATAAACATGCTGCAGGTGCTGGGCAATTAGCTTTTCTCCCATCAGGAGAGATGGCTCCATCTCACCTAAGCTTTTATATATTGATTCCCTTCTTCACCTCCACTGTCCTCCCTCTGAAGTTTTAAGAGCTGCACTGGATGCAGCAACTACATAGTTCAGGCTGGTCTTGAACTCACTATGTAGCCCAGGATGGGCTCAAACTTGCTGCAATCCTCTTGCCTCAGCCTCCTGAGGACTGAGATTACAGATGTGTGCCAAGACACTCAGCTCGTTCTTAACTCTACACCTGATTCTCTTGGGTTTCCAAAGCAGATGATATAATCCATACTCTTGGCTTCCACAACAGAAACCTCTGTGTCCCTCCTGTGACCTCAGACACCCTAGAGTCAGCACAGGTAGGGGCTCAGAATCCCAGAAGAGGGACACATGTATTTTAGGGGTTTCTCCTCCTCCCCTTTCCAAACAACTACAGCCAGATTCTCCACAGATTTCCTGTAGACCAAGATACCTTGCTTTCCCCTCGGTTCACACTTGCTCACCTGTTAATCCATGCTATGCTGGGCCACCAATTTCCTATGGGCCATCTGTCCACTGCTTCCCACTCTACTGCCTTTGTTGCTTTCTATAACCAAAGGCCCTGTTCTGCCAGCAACGGCCCTTCTGAGGACACAAACCAAGTCCTAGGGTCCTGAGGCCTGCAGGCAGCTGGAGCTCCTGGTCTAACTCGGTGACCACCCCACCTCCTCTGTGAGTACTTATGGTCTCTAGGCTGAAGAGGGGCACAGGCCACTCCCTGCCTTGGTGCCTTTGCCCTAATCTTCCAATCTCTCCTTAACAGACTCACCAGGTCCATTCACTCCTGTCTTCAGAGCCCTGGCATTCAGAAGTGTCTGGCCCCACTGACTGGGACAGCTTTGACCAGTGGCAGCTCAATCCTGAGCCATAAGGACTCAAGACTTAGAGATCCACACTAGTCCTACCCTTGCTTTCCTAATCACAACCCACCTTGAAGGCTGGCCCGGGAGTCCTGTCCACATAGGGGGAGTCTGACCCTTCAACTCTCAGTGGTGTGTTCTCTACCTCCCCCCAGGTCATCAGTGGGGATTCATTCACACCTGCAAATGAAAAGGCCACAGTCATCTCAGGCCTGGTTAGGGCTAAAACCCCAGGCCTTTCCCCAGCTATAGCCAGTTACCCGTGTCCATCCCAGCTAACAAGACCAACAACAAGCCCTTTCTCCTTTTGACAAATACAGGAACCAAGCCACATCCATTCTCCCAGCAAGGAATGCCAAGGTCAATGTGGCCTTTTAGCAGGACACATGTACTTAGCCTGAGGAAATTAAATCGGCTGGGTCCCATTCTATCCTAGAGCCAGCGGTTTCCTGAAGGTCATCCCCACCCCAAGATAGCATATACACAGGCTTCCCAAAACTCCTAAATCTCAAAAGATTCAGAGCCAACCTATGGCCTAGTCTCCATCAACCAGTGCCTGAGAGCACAGAGGCTAACATAGGGAGACCACAGGGACATCTGTGCACTGAGGGATCAACCCAAGTGTCACCCACCCCCTTGGTGAGGAAACTCATGGCCTAATGACCACAGCTTCCCCACCCAGTGGATTCAGAGCTGTGAGCACTGTCCCTAGCACCCTTCCTGTGGACTGAGGAGAGGCTCCAGTGCCTCAGTGCATCTCAGGTCTGGTATGCCTGAGAATCCAGCCCACCCACGGCCCCCCAGCCTTGGCACAAAGCCCATTGCTCACCAGGGGCAGGAGAAGGGGTGGCAACAAATCCAAATCCGGCCACTCGCGGGGACTCCTGGGGAATGAGCTCCTTGCCATCAGGGCCCACCTTGCCCTGTTTGTGCTGGAATGAGCAGAGAGGCTAGTGTTAAGGGGCTCCCTCCCCAGCAGGCTGACAGCCAGGTAGACAGGAACATGCTGCAAACACTTCTTTCCTCTAGACAAAGCTGGGGCTTCCAGGCAGGCAGCTCTCTTGAGAAGAAAAGGAGGAAGGACCTCCACCTCCACACAGACCTTTGGGCTTGTCAGAGTGACTACCTAAGCAAAAAGTAGCCCCCTCTTCCCATCCAGGGAAACTAGTGCTCACAATAGGGGCTGTACTCTGTCCCTTTCTCCTGAGGCAACGCAAGCTTCCCCATCTTCTACCTCCACCCTTCAGCCCTATGATCATCAGTCACTATTCCAAAGCTCAGAATCTCTTTGCTGCTGCCCGATCCCTATGCTGCTGCAGGCCAGGCTCCCTTTTGCTCCTTACTGGTTTCCCTGTCTGCCAACCTGACTCTATACACAGCCCTGCCTGGTGTATGGGCACATATACAGCCAGATGAGGTTGGCTCCCTGCCATTGGCCTCTTTTCTCTGGGGCACCTGCCATCCCGGGAATTGGCTCAGATCTGGGTCCCCAAAACATATATGACCAAGACAGTGCCCCAGTGAAAGCTTATACAAGCTGATCAATGACTCAGGGCCCTGCCCCACAGAGACCCGATCCTTCTGCCTACTGAGCTCCATCAAGCTCAACAATGGTCCTAGCCTTTTCATACACACACACACGATTTTTTCCATTACTGGGCACTGACCTCAGGACCCTGCTCTTGCCAGGCAGGCGCTTATGCCACTGAGCTCTCTCCCTGGCAGATGGTCCTAACTTTTAAGGGGGCAAGCATGATGAGAGAAGCCCTGCCTGCCCCCAGCCACGTTGGACCCTGTACACCTGCTGGCCCCACAGCTTTACCTGGGCATTGAGGGCTGCTGCTTGCTGGAGCTGGGACCTGCTCAGAGCCTGACTGAAGGGGTCCCTAAGGAAGCGAGTGTTCTTATGCACCACTTGCCGGGGTTTCTTAAATAGCTGCTCTTCATCAGGGACACCTGGCAAACAAAGCAGAGATGGCACCAGTGTTGGAATACTGCACAAGGCCCTGCCTCAGCCCTAGCAGGCCTGCAGATCTTCCTCTCAGTCAAATCACTCTCATCTGGACATGTGCCCCCAGCTCAAGCCACTCCCATCTGGACATGTGCCCCAGCTCAAGCCTTGAGTATTACCCCACGGCCCATGCTCTGAAGGTCAGTCAATTCAAACAGAGCCACACCCAAGCACGACCCTTGTGTCCCCATCCCACTACCCAGCCTATCCACTCACCCTCTGGATAGTACATGAGGGAGTTCTTGGCCTTGTACTTCCAGGTCTCCACGCCGGCCTGGCTGTTCTCGATGGCCTGGTGCTCTGCTGATGGGAGTTCAAGATTATCTTTCTGCCTCTACAATCACATGGGGGAAAGTGAGGGTGAGAGGAAGCCCCAGGCACTACCCATCCAACAGAAGATGCCAATGTCCCCAAGCTCCAGAGCTACCTTCTCAAACTCCTCTTCAGCCTGGTAAAGCCAGGCATGGCGGACCCGGCTTTTCTCCTTGGCCACCTCCATGATCTCCTGGAAGGAGGCATTGTCCTCACTTGTGTAGCGGCTTAGGAAGATGTCCAAGCTGGGCAATGGCTCCTTTTCCTCCTCCTCTCCAGCCTCTCCTGCTCAGGGATTGTACATGGAGGGGGAATACAGGTACCACACATGGCATAAATCCCACTTTGCAGTAAGGAGAGATCAATACACCCAGTCCTAGAGATCATACTACCCTACAAACAAGGCTAGAATTCTCACCCCTGCTAGAGAGCTCCCCACGAAGCAGTAGCAAGCCACTCCAACCATCCAGGGTACCCTGTGGCTGCCTCTTCTTCTGCCATGTACTAAGAGAACCATGTATGTGATTGGTTAGGTAAGGTACGGCAGATCTACGAGTTAAAGCAGGGGCTTTTGGTCACTAGAGTTTAGCACTCTCTTTTCTCCCAAATTTGTACTAATTCTATACGACTTACTGCCAAATCCCCAGAAAGCTCCCTCCTTCAGGGGATTTTCTCACCCTCACAGCTTTTTTTTTTCCTTTCCTAGTATCTGGACTACAAGTGGGTAGTTGTCACCTAAGCATCTAGACCTTTCAGCTAGCCCCTGTGGTAGGAACCCCAGCAGCACTCCTATGGAAGTAGCACCGTGGTGCTGCTACAAATTTCAGTGGGGCCATTTGAAAGTTTTCTTGTTGTTGAGACAAAGTCTTGTTATATTGCCCAGACACACCTTGAACTCCTGGGCTCAAGTGACCCTCCCACCTCAGTCTTCCAATTAGCTGAGACTATTGCTGGCACCAGATCCAACTTGGAGATCTTTTACTTCCATTCTAATGATGTTTTTCTTTTGGTGTTGTTTGCTTGTTTTTGTTTTTTGAGACAGAGTCTCACTATGTTAATTCAGACTGGCCCAGAATTTAATATGTAGCCTAGCATAGTGATCCTCCTGCTTCAGCCTCCTGAATGCTGGGATCAGAAGTGTGCATCACCCCTCCTGGCCTCTAGTAATAATCTTGACCACCTGATATGTGCTAGACTATGCACACAGCTAGTAAGTTCAAGATTGGGATCAAGGGCTGGTCAGATGGCTCTGTGGACTAAAGCACCTGCTTAGGAAGAATGCAGCAGTCGGGGTTCCCTGGTGTGCTGTGCTGGCCCCATCCCCAGGGTGTGCTGAGAGTAGACTAAGATTGGGCATGGTGGCACACATCTGTAATTCCAGCTCTTAGGAGGCTGAAAACAAGAGGATCACTATGAGTCCAATCTACATAGTGAGACCCTATAGACCCTGTTCTAAATACATTAAAAAAAAAAACTGGGATCAAAAAGGTAAAGAGCCAGGCATGGTGGCGCATGCCTGTAATCCCAGCACTCGGGAGGCTGAGGCAGGAGGATTGTTGTGAGTTCGAGACCAGCCTGAGCTACAAAGTGAGCTTTAGGCCAGCCTGAACTGCATAGTGAGACCCTGTCTCAAAAAGACCAAAAAAAAAAAAAAAAAAAAAAAGTAAAAAAACCAGCCAGTTAAATAGCTCAGCAGATTAAAATGCCTGTAAGTAGGTGCAGGAGCTGGGGTTTTAATCCCCAGGTCTTCCATGCTGGTCCTACCCCTGGGCATGCTGAGATGGCAACTGAGACTGGGCATAGTGGCAAGCATCTATAATCCCAGGTCTTGGAAGGCTGTAAACAGGCAGATCACTCAGAGTCCAATCTAATAGTGAGACCCTGAACACCCTGTAGATCCTTCCCTAAAATACAAAAAAATTAGGTAAAAACTCAAGCCTCAACTACTAACCATCACTCCATTACTGCCTTTTGCAGCCTCAGTTTCCTCATCTGTAAACATGGCAGTAGTTGTTACCATCTAAGTTATGAAAAGAACTACACTTACTGGCACATGGAATATTTCCATATAAAAAGAAAAGAATCAGGTGGGCATGTAGTGCTCACCTATATTTCTAGCACTCTGGGAAGAGAAAAGCAAGTTTGAGCCCAGCCTGGACAATGAAGATCCTGTACCTGTATCAAACTAAAAAATAAAAAAAGTCTAAGAATGTAGCTCAGTGCAAAGGCCCTGCGTTCATGCCTTATATGGAGAAGAGAAAAAGAATCTTCAAATTGCCCTGGAACTGACACATTACATTTCAATAAAGACCCAGATCCAGAATGACAATGACAATGTGCTGATAGCAGGCAGAGCTGTGCTATGAAACAGAAAATAAGTTTGTTTGAATGCAATGGACTGTGTTAGTATACCACACAATAAATACATCAGAACCTAAATATCAAAACTGTACTATAATTCAGTTTTTTTTTTTAAAAAAAAGATATACAGCTACATTCTCTTAATTTAATGAATAGAGGCATCTGCTCTAATAGTGTTTGTAAATAGAATATCATGTCTGCACCTTGTACAACAAATAGCCACTATGAAAACAATATGCATTGTATTAATTATTGAATCTACTAATTTGATCTGGAACTGTCTCATTGCTATTTGTTCTTTAATAAAATTATGGAAAAAAAACCCAAAAACATCAGAACCCGGTTGAAGTATCGTCACCTCTGCCTACACTAATATCTTTTTTTTTTTTTTTTTTTGCGGAACCGGGGATTGAACTCGGGCCCCTGTGCTTGCCAGGGAAGCACTTATTCCATTGAGCCATCTCCCCGGCCCTACACTAATATCTTATTACTGAAGAAAAAAATCAAATGATCAAAATGTTCTGTAATTTAAGGTACTCATATTTAACATAGTTTAGAATGTTCTTTCCTAAAAAGATTTCCTCCTAAAGTCATGGCACATCCAATGTATCCCTGTGTGTCTCATGTTCAAGTATATACTTGAAGACAACCATTTATGTGTTCTACTTACATCTTTTGAAGGCCCACATCATACCACAGCACTGTTTCACAGGGGGAGTGACTGCTCTCATGAAGTGGATGCTAATTAGTGTGAGAGGCAATAAGTCAAAATGCCTTTTTTAAAAAATGTATTTGGTACAGGGTCTCACTACACAGCTGGGACTCCTAGTGATCCTCCTGTTTTCAGCTTCTCCAGTGCTGGGACTATGGGTATGCACCTCTGGGTTCAGCTCAGCACACCTGGGGGATCGAATCCTGGTCCCTGTGCTTGCCCAAGCAGGCGTTTAGTTAGTTCACTGAGTTACCTTGTTGGTCCCAAAATGCCTTTTTAAATATTATGTCCTATTGAGGAAACAAAGCTAGTAGTCTGGGCAACAAATTAAGACCCATCTCAAAGAAACCCTAGGAGTGCCGGGCGTGGTGGCACATGCCTGTAATCCCAGCACTGGAGGAGGCAGAGGCAGGAGGATTATTGTGAGTTCAGGACCAGCCTGAGCTACAAGTGAGCTTAAGGCCAGCCTGAACTGTATAGTGAGACCCTATCTCAAAAAGACAAAAACAAAAAACAAAAAACAAACAAACAAACAAACAAAAAAACCCTAGGAGGGCTGAGGAGATGGCTCAGTGGAATAAGCACTTCCCTGGCAAGTGCAAGGGCCTGAGTTCAATCCCTGGTTCCACAAAAAAAAAAGGAAAAAAAAAAATCCCTAGGAGTTGGATCCAGATCTTCTGCGTCCTAGAACAATTCTCTCTGGCCTCACAGGTTGTTATTTAGGCAAAGAGATCCATCAGGGACAAGATGTATCCTGTAGCCCCTAGGCCTACCTGAATAAGATCCCATGCAACCAACAGAGAGAGCACTACTCACCATCCTCCAGGCCTCCAGCCCTGGACCGGGGTTTGTTGCCAACTGTCCCAGTGCCTGTGTGTACCTCAGGAGTTTCAAATGTGGCTGGAGTCACATCTAGGGGAAGAAAGAAGTCGAGTAAACCTATGGTGACACTTGATGGGCTTTCCTTTTTGCTACCCACAAGGTCCTCTTACAAGGTGGTGGAGGTTCTCTGGACATCTTGCCCAGGGCAGAGCCAAATTTGATGGCAATCTGGCGCATCCGTTCCAAGTCTCCATTCTCCTCAGCCTCTAGATACTCTTTCTGAGCCTGGAGCTTCTCTACATCAGGAAAGAAATCCCTCTGGATGACAGTCTGGAGGCCCTGTCAGGAGGGACCAGAAAACAAAAATGAGAGCTGCCATTTGGATGCCCCCCTCATAGGCCACTATTATACACACTAGTGCCATCAGAGCGCCTTTCACTTCTGCCTGCCTCTATCATTAGGGCTTGCTTGAGAGAGCTTATGCACAATTTCTGGTAAGGCTGAACATCACATGTAGGCTAACGTTACTAAATACTCCTCTAGTGTCCATGAGTTCCTCTTCTCTCCCTTCGCTAAATGGTTCTCATCTCCTTTAGTGGCTCCACACCAGCCAGACAGGCCATGGGGTGTTGCCACTTTAATTCCACCCATGGTTTCTGCTTCCAGTCTGAACCAAACCCCTACCATTTCTTGCTTTGGAGCTGCAAATGCTCACACTCAGCTGACAGCTACCGCCACCTTTCTGTACATCCCAGAAATGTCCCACATTTAACTGATCTCTGTGCCAGTTCCTCCTCCTCCTCTGGCATGTTTGCGGCACGACCAACCCTTACTTCCAGGGGTATCTGAAGCCCACTCAAAGATGCTACCACAGCGCCAAGGAGATAGCTCAGTAGAGTAAGTGCTTGTCTGGCAAGGGCCTGAGTTCAATCCCCGGTTTCCCCCCCTCAAACAAAACAAAAACAAAAAACAAAGATGCTGCCACAACTGCCACCTATTTCCAAAATTCCCAGCCTTTACCGCCATCCCGAAAGTCTCTTTATTCACTATTTTTCAAACGCATTAAGCTACTATTCATACTTTCACATAGAAGCATATAGGGGCCTGGGAGACGACTCAGTAGAATAAGCGCTTCCCTGGCAAACACAAGGGCCTGAGTTCAATCCCCGGTTCGGGGAAAAAAAAAAAAAAAAAAAAAGCCTACATTGCTAGTGTCTCTCCAGTCAAAGACATCAACCTCTCCGGTTGGCTCTTGGGACTGTCCGCATCCCAAGGTCAGGAACGCAGCTGTTCCACTCCTACGAGTGGACTAGACTGTCAAAACAGGAGAGAAAGGACCAGGAAGAAGCGCAACTCGAGGGACCCAGAAGGTACCGCCGTTCACCCTGAGGTGTACCTCAATATACTCTTCCTCATCCAGGACACGCTGCTTGCTCTTCGCAGCCCCGGCCTCTCCGGCCGTGCGCTTCCTTGGGGGCCCTGATGCTGCAGGGAGCAGCAGAGACCGGGCCGATGGTCCCGGAGTTCCCATCGCTATCCCAGAACTACTTGCGCCATACAGAAACACCGCAGGATTTTGGGGCAGGGGAACTGTACCAATTGGCCAACGCCTCCAATAGCCAGCCAATGGGGACGTAGTGCCTCTCAAACGCCAGACGGCGCCCCATAATGACGCCACCGTGAGCGCTTCCTCAAGGGAGTTGTAGTCTTTCTCTAGCCCTGCACTGTTCACGTTTGTTTGGACTATGGACACAAGGGGGCGCTGTGTTGAGACAGTTTGATGTCATTCACACTCAATTTCCAGCACTTTGGAAAATTGAAAGGCCTTGAAATTTCAATTTCTCCATATAATCACAACGTGTGCTTAAATTTATTAAGAAAGGGCTGGCAAGATAGCTCTGTGGTCTAAAGCGCCTCTCAGGGACCGCGGTTCGATCCCCAGCACCACATGCCATGCCAGCCCCTCCCCCCAGGGCGGGCTGAGCTGACCTCCCCCCCCCGCAAAAAAAAAAAAAAAAAAAAGAATCCGTGATGTGTAGCGAGACACTGTAATAAATAAATGAATTAAAAAATAAATTTATTAAGAAAAACACACTCCAAAAATCTGGTTATATACACGTACCAAACTTTATGCAAGAATAAAACTCCAAGACAATATTTTCTTGACAGTTATCCAACAAAAGATAATTTAAAGAACAAAGTGGTGCTTCAATAAAGAAATGTCTAATTTGAGATTATTTGGCCCCTAAATGCCAGACTGAATTTCATAGAATAGGACCAATTCTAACACTTCCTAAGCATTTTTTTCAGAAATTTCTTCCCAAAAAGAGAATGTAAACTATCAAACAAACTAATTTGGCCCCAGAATGATCTGGTTCAGCTTTGCTTTTACAATATGCAGTTATTCCTCCATCGATTGGGATCCACTGGGGACTCCAAAGTGACATTCCTGCCTTCAGAAAACCAACAATCCAGTGGAGAAGACAGACACTAGTTATATCACCCTACAAAAAAAGTGTGAAATTGTCTGGTGTGGAGGCCCGCACCTTTAATCTCAGCACTTGAGAGGCAGAGGCAGTAGAGGATTACCATGAGTTTGAGGCCAGCATGCACTACATACCGAGACCCTGTCTAACAAAAAAAAAAGTGCAAAATTGCAACCATGATGAGTTTGTACTTGTGAATCTTGACCAAGAGGGGAAATTCACTGGAAGTTTCTCCAGGCGTTAAGTAGTCAAAAATCCAAAAGGTGAATGGAGAGGCATTGTTAAAATGGATGGGAGGAACATACACAAAATCCCAGTGGTGGCAGGGAATAGGGAAGCTCCAAAGCAGGCTTTTGGATATACAGAGAACAGTGAGGTGTGAGATATGCTAGGGAGGCAAAGCCATGCTGCTCAGGATTTTGTGGGTCTTGTGGAAGAGGAGTTTTGTCTTTATTTTTTATTTATTTACAGCCTGCTCAGCAGCTCTAGGGGTGGGGCTAGCATGGGATTTGGTGCCGAGGATCTGGTCCCTGCACTTGCCTAAGCTTGCCTAAGCAGATCACTGAACTATCTCACTGGCCCTTGTCTTTATTTTGTTTTGTTTTGGGGTGTTTTTTTTTTTTTTTTTTTTTTTTTTTTTTTTTTTTTTTTTTTTTTTTTTGGGGTTTTTTTTTTTTTTTTTTTTTTTTTTTGTATTTTTTTAGGGAAGGGTCTACAGGGTGTTCAATGTCTCACTACTAGACTGGACTTATAGTGATTCATCTGTTTACAGCCTCCCAAGAGCTGGGATTACAGGCAAGCCCCACCATGCCCAGTCTCCTTGTCTTTATTTGAATTAAGAGGAATCAGCCAGACAAGATGGAGACAGCTTATGATGGTCAAGGTGAAAAGTGACTGTGATTTACATCAAACAGTTGTATGTGAAGTTAGAAAGAAGGCCGATTCTGGGATTTAATGATAATGTATGAATTGCTGTTGTTGGTCTGGGTATGGTGTGTGAATGATAGGGAGCAGCTGAGTGATCACTATCTCTTTTTATACACCTGGCTTGCACACTGTGAATATACAGTGGATAAATTAAACCTGCAGGCTCCCAGATGGAGTTCTGAGGGTAGACAGTTTGATGTAAGCATCTAGTTCAGGGGAGAAGTCTAGGCTGGAGATATAAATATGGTGGAGAGATGAGACTTAAGAGATAGACCATGAGAAAAAGACAAACCAAATAAGAACAGAGATGGGGAGAACACTGGAGACTGAGACAGACACGTGTGTTAATGGTCAGCTGAGGTTGGGGGAAGGGAATCAGCCAGCTTGCCAAGGAGCAGCTCAAGGAAGGAGACGAGTCAGGAGAGCAGGGATTCCTGGAAGTTGGAGCTCAAGCGAGCTCTCATCATGGTTGCCCTAAACAATAACTAACTGCCATTCAGCCCAGGAAGATAAGGGGCATGGACACCAGTAAACTGTGTCCCAGCCTGCAGGGAAGCTGACCAGGACAGTCAGGTCCACAGGCAGACAGTGCGAGGGCAAGGCCAAGATTTAGGGAAACATTTTGTGACAGCCACAGTATGTGTCCTGGAGAGTAGAAGTGAGCATCTGTGCAGTGTTAAGGCAGCCATAGCTGGGGGACACCTTATCTGCATGGTGGCACCTGAACCCGTCAGCTTAAGTCCCAGGAGCACAGGCTTCTGCTGTCTAGCTTTGATAGACTGGTTCTGTCTCTTGCAGATACCACCTCCTTACACCCTCCAGGACCTTAAGGAAACTGAGCAAGATTCTCAAACCAGATGAGAGGTACTGAGAGTGTTGGGCCCATTGGATGGGTCCTCTTGAGAAATGGAAGCCTTGTGCCTCATGCTGTCCTTCACACTGGGGCCCAGGTGATGGAGAGGAGGCAGGAATTTTTCAAGGTAGTATGAGTGTAGCCATCTCAATCTACCTACATCTTGCCCCCAACTTGGATGACAGGTGGATGGTTACAAGAAAGATAGACCCCAATGGACAGAAATCCCCAGAGGGAAGGAGCCAAGGATTCCTATCCATGAAGTATGTTAGCAGCACCTAGAGACCAGAATAGCCCCCAGAGGCTCAGCCATCTTCCCAGGGCTAGTGTACTCTGCTGGGGACACCTAGCACAGGGACTTTGAACTCTTGGGCTATGTTCCCAAAGACTCCCTAAACACCACCCCACTCCCTGGGAAGGAAGGAGGCAGGGCAGCTTCTGTCTGGGTGTGGAAAGGAGCTAGGGCAGA
Organism: Ctenomys sociabilis; assembly: GCA_004027165.1. Lineage (NCBI taxonomy): Eukaryota > Metazoa > Chordata > Mammalia > Rodentia > Ctenomyidae > Ctenomys > Ctenomys sociabilis. Next base: position 33,424 of record PVKA01019135.1, read on the forward strand.
CTTGGGACTCTGTACTGCTTTTATGTTATTTTTAGTTATTGGTAATTTCTTGGCATCAATACAAAGTGCAGAGATTAAGAAGCAGGTGAAGGGGCTTGTGGAAATTACCTCATCCAACCCTCTTATTCTGCAGGTTCAGATACCAGCAGCACAAGTCCTTTGAGGTGGCAGAAAGTCCACTACCCTGCCCTGGGAGGATGGAAGACAGATCTAGAAGCCTGTGTCTATATGAGGAAAAAGGGAGGTCAGCATGCTCTCAGTCGAAGAAGGTGACGGTACAGGAAAGGATTCTAGGTCCCCGTGCTTTTCGGTGGTGGTCCCTGTCCTGGATGGAATTACAGCCTGTCTGGGTGGTCAGTGGGGATTAAGGATGCTGATGAAGTCTCTGTCCTTCACCCCCCAAGGCAATGATAGTGGTTCCTCCCTGCCTACCTCAGTGAAGGAAGACAAGGAACCAGGTTTGTGCTGTTCTCTCCTTTCAAATGGTAAGAGTGGTACCAGGACACACACACACACACACACACCACCACCACCACCACCACCACCACCACCACCACCACCACCACCACCACCACCACCACCAGCAGCAGCAGCAGCAGCAGCAGCAGCAGCAGCAGCAGCTCCAGGTGGCAGGAAGCTGTGGAGAACGATAGAAAAGGCTGCAGCTCCCTCTTCGCTTCTGCACTGGCTGAGCCTCCTCTCCATGCAGGTTCCAAAGGTCAATGAAAGTCAATGCCAAGGCCAGGAGTAGCTCCCAGCTCCATCAGCAGCGCTCCTTGGGAGGTTTCTTGGCCCCGGGTAGGAGCCTTGCAGAGGCGGAGGCTCTCTTTTGGTGTCTCCATTTGGCCCTGCGGTTCTTGAACCAGACCTGGGGATCAGGGTTGGGGAGTGGGCAAGAAGAGAAGGAAGGTGATGGGGTGGGGGTGGGGGCGAAAGAGGAGAGGAAGACAAGGAAGAGGGACCAAAATAGAGGGGAGAGACTCCTCAGACCTCCAGGACCTCTGATCACCCCACCCCCCAATCTCTGAAGGCCCACAGGTGGCCTGGTATGGGCCTCTAACCCGGGCCTTCTTTCCCTCATCTGCTTCATACAGATAGGGCGCCTCTGCAGACGGGGGAAGCCTCTTCCCAGCCCGCCCGGCCTCCACCCAGCGGTGACCACACCGTTGCTTCTGCAGCTCTGACCATTTCCGAACTTTCAAACTCTGGAACACGAACACAGGTCTGCTTCATCACCAGGAAAAGAGGCAGAATTAAAATAAAGGGAACGAAAATTGCCCTTACCTCCCCTCGGGTTCCAGGATACCTTTCCCTCACGCATCTCCTCCCGCTGCTACCCTGCCCCAGGGCTGCGCCAGGAGCGAGAGTGGCCTCGCCCGTCCCCTCCCTCCACAGCGCTGGTCCTGCCGGCCAGGCGGTGCCCAGAACCCAGTGGTCTCTGACAAGAAGTGGCCGAGCCCCCTCTGCCTCGCGCCGCGCTTCCCGGGAACCCACCTCCACGCGTTCCTCGCGCAGGCGGATGCGGCCGGCCAGACGCTCGCGCGTGCCCACGTCGGGGTACTGGTTCTGCACGAAGAGCGCCTCCAGCGCCTGCAGCTGCTCCTCGCTGAAGATGGTGCGGTGGCGCCGCGTGCGGCGCTGCGGGCCCGGGCCGCCCGCGCTGGGCAGCGCTCCCGAGCCTCCGGGCTGCGCGGCCAAGGGCGAGGGCGCCGCGGGCCCCAACCTCAGCGGCCACGGCAGCCGCACGCCTGCAGGGCGAGGGCGCAGTGAGGCACGGGCGGGCAGACCTCCCCACCCCGGGCCCAGCGCTCCGCTCCGCCGCTCACCTAGCCCGGTGGCCGCCTCCGGGGACCTGCGGGTTGTCGCGGGGGGACCGAAGCAGCAGCAGCAGGTGCAGGGCACGGCGTCCGGCACCTCGGGCTCCCCAGACTCCTCGGGGCTCTGGCGTCCAGGGGGCTGCGGGGGCCGGGCGGCTCGGCTAGGGGGGCTCCGCTCGGGCAGGCCGGAGAGAATGTGCTCGATGGAGAAGGGGCAGGGCCGCCCTGGGCCCTTGCGGCTGACCGCGCCCCTCGCTGCCGCCATGCCCGCCAGGTGGGTGACGGCCGCCGCCGGAATATATACGTCGGGGGGAGCACGGTAATCCCCGGGCCGGCGCCGAGTCCACGCGGGCTAATCCCGCCTCGCTAGCCGGACGCGCTAATCCCCGATTTCGGCTGCGGCGCGGGAAAACTTGTTCCACCCGAGAGCGGGCGCGGGCGGGGGGGGGGGAGGGGAATGGCCGCCTGGGGTGAGGAGCTCTGGGCCCCTTCGGGGTCCTCCGGTCCACTTAGGGTCGGCTCACGCCTGGGCAGGGCAACCCCACCGGGAAGGCGTGGAAGGTCGCCGCTCCTTCGAGTGGGTCAGTCAGCCTTTAGACATCAGCCCTGTCAGTCCCCAAAGCGTGGTAGCAACGTCGACCCTATCCCTGTTGTGCTCCACTAGGCCAGGGCAGGCACCTTTCAGGATGAGTGAGCATTTCTGGAGAAACCAACGCAAGCTGCACACTATCCTGACCGCCAAATCCCTGGTCTCAAACCTCCAATGGGCCCAGTACCCTGGGCAACCTAGTGGTCCCATAGCACTTGGCCCCAAAACTCACGTCCACTTTGGAGCCTGGGTCTCAGTCTCATGGAGGAAATGGCCATTTGGAAGGAAGGAAGGAAGGAAGGAAGGAAGGAAGGAAGGAAGGAAGGAAGGAAGGAGAGGGTGTCCCTTGCTCCCAAATTTCAGCCTTCTCTCTTGGATCAGAGAAAGCTTCCCGACCCCATCCGAGGTCTGGCCTCCTGCTTTCCCTGAGAGACATTCATCCATCACAAGAACCACAAGGGAGCTCAGATGTGACAGCAGGGTCAATGACATGAAGGCCATGCGGGCAGCTCCAGTGTCCTCCACCCACCCTGGTCTTCACCCCTCCACCTCCTCCAGTTTGTGACTCCAATTTCAGCCTGTTCCAAGTTAGTGTTTCCAGAAGCCTGTACCTTGTCTCCATTTGTATCCCAAATAAACATTGCCTGGTCACCATGGTGGGAATGACCTCAAGATCAGCTCAAAACTCTGGAAAACAAACAAATGAACAAACAACAACAAACCATGCCTGAGGATACAGCTTGGAACTCTTCAAAACCCAAAACAAAAATAATGAACTTAAGTGGGTGTGGTGCTGCCTACCTACAGCCCTAGACACCTGAGACAAGGTAAGAAGACCACTTGGACCAACAGTGCAAGATTAGTCTAGGCCATATAACACCACATTTCAAAACAAAACCAACAGTGCTCACTTTGGCAGCACATATACTAAAATTGGAACAATACAGAGAAGATTAGCATGGCCCCTGCGCAAGGATGACACGCAAATTCGTGAAGCGTTCCATATTTTTTAATTATTGAATTTTTGATATAATTCAGGTATAAAAAATAAGTAAACAGCTACACTCTTAATTTACTGATGAGACATCTGCTATAATAATGTCTGTAAGTATAATATCATGTATGCACCTTGTACAATACCAAAACATTATGAAAACAGTTTGCAATGTATTAATTTATCGAATCTGTCTTGTTAAGGTGTCTTAAAACTGTCTGATTGATATCTGTACTTCAATAAAATAAAATAAAATAAAAACAGGAAAAAGGAAAAAAAGAAAAAGAGAGAAAGTAAAAACGAGCTGGACTAGCTTTTTGTCAACAGAATGCATCAGAAATGCAATGTGTGGTTTCTTTTTTCTTTTTCTTTTTTTTAGCGGAACCAGAGATTGAACTCAGACCTTTGTACTTGCCAGGCAAGCGCTTATTCCACTGAGCCATCTCCCTGGCCCCAATGTGTGGTTTCTGAAGCTAAGATGTCTCTGTCTCTGTCTCTCTCTCTGTCTCTCTGTCTGTCTGTCTGTCTCTCTCTCCTCTCTTCTCCTCTCCTCTCCTCTCTTCTCTTCTCCTCTCCTCTCCTCCTCCTCTCTCCTCTTCTTATTTTGGGATAATGCTCTTCACACCCATGCCCATGATGTCAGGAAGCACAAGAGAGGATGTCAATCCTTACTAAGGATCTACAAGTGATTAAGGAAAACTTTGAGATGGTTCCTACCCAAGCCACCATCAGACTGCCACTACATGCCATGCCAAAGGGAGTCACCTAGCTGAGCCCAGTCAAGATCCAGAACTGGGCTGGAGATGTAGCTCAGGGACATAAGCACCTGCCTGGCAAGTGCAAAGTTCTCAATTTGATTCCCAATTAAAAAAAAAAATCCAGAACTATTTGACAGAAACACTGGATGACTGTGGATGTTTCCACAGCACTGAGTTTGAGAGGGTTCATGATGCGCCTACAGAGAGCCAAACAGGGGATGGTCTGAGAAATTGGGTCCTGCCAATATAAATCTGAATCAGATGGCACTGACTTTAGATAAAGAACTAGGCAGTGGGTGTGCAAAGGAAGGATCTTGCCAAGGCTGAGAGTGGAGATCTAAAAGAAAATTCTAAAAGGTGGAGGAAAGGAGACAGCTGATTTTTGTTTTGTTTTAAACAGAAAACTAAAGTCACATGGAGCCCTCTCTCCTGATGGGAGAAGGAAGGAGGAAGAGAAGGAGGGAGGGAAGAGGAGGACCCCAGGGGCTGCAGTTTTTATTCAGCTAATTGTTTTAGCAAGAAATTGAACAACTTTGTCGCCAGTAGTAGAAGAGGACTAGGGAACAGATGAGTAGGACAATCTAGCTAAGAAGCTGCCCAGACAGGTGCTAGAAAGTGCTCTCTGGCTTTCTTGTATCTACTACAATAAAAGAAGAAAACAGGCACAATGGTACACACCTGTAATCCCATAATTCTGGGTGGTTGAGTGAGGCAGGAGAACATAAAATTCAAGGTCAGTGTGGGCAATTTAGCTCTTTAGTGAGGCCCTGTCTCAAAGTTAAAAAAGAAAAAAAAAATTAAAAGGCTTAAGTGTAGCTCAGTGCAAAGGCCCTGGGTTTAACTTCCCCATAATACAATTAAATAATCTTTAGTTTTTATTTGTGTTTTGAGACAGGACCTCACTATACAGTATGTTTCCTTTTTTTTTTTTTTTTTTGTAGAACCAGGGATTGAACTCAAGACCTTGCGCTTGCCATGGAAGTGCTTATTCCACTGAGCTATCTCCTCGCCCCCTAGGACCTCAGTGAGTTTAAAGGCTGGCCTTTGAACTCACTGATGCTGAACTCACAGCAATCCTCCTGCCTCAGTCTCCCTAGTGCTGGGTTTAAAAGCATGCACCACTATGCCTTGCAAATAACTAAAAAAAGGAAAAGCAAACTATGCTAGACAATTGTGTTAAAAATATAAAGAATCTATGGGCCGGGGAGATGGCTCAGTGGAATAAATGCTTTCCTGGCAAGCACAAGGGCCTGAGTTCAATCCCTGGTACTGCAAAAAATAAATAAATAAATAAAATCTAGCTTATAAAGTTAAACATGGGCTAACCCTAGAAATCAGAAACTCTCCTAGGTATTTATCCTACAGAAATAAAAAATTCTGCTCATATGAAATGTATAGAAGGGCCAGGGAGATATCTCAGTGGCATAACTGCCAACCTAGCAAGTGAAAGGTTGTGAGTTTGATCCCCAGTACCAAAAAAAAAAAAAAAAGTTGTATAGAAATGATTAGTGCAGCCTGGGAGATAGCTCAGTTGAATAAGTACTTTCCTTGCAAGTGCAAGAGCCTGAGTTCAGTCCCCAGTTCTGCCATAAAAAAAGAAAATAAATGATTAGTGCAGATCTATTTTTCATGACTAGGTCCTGAAAATCACACCAATGTCCATTGTCTCCATTGCCTGTATAGTTGATAAACACACTTGCTACATCTATGCTATGGAATACTATTCTACAATAAATAGGAAGAAAATATAGGGAGCTGAAGCAATATATGGAACAACATGGGTGAATCTCAAAATCCCATGCTGTGTGAAAGACTTCAGTCACAGGCTGGGTGTGGTGGCACATGCCTGTAATCTTAGCAATTGGGAGGCTGAAGCAGGAGGATTACCACGAGTTTGAGGCCAGCCTGAGTTGCACACTGAGTTCAAGACCAGCCTAGGCTACCTAGCAAGACTCTGTCTCAAAAAAACAAAAACAAACAAACAAGGAAAAAAAATAAGCTGGGCTTCGTGGCACATGTCTATCTCAGCACTCCACTTGGGAAGCTGAGACAGGAAGATCACTACAAGTTTGAGGTCAGCCTGGGCTACATAGTGAGTTCAAGGCCAGCCTAAACTATATAGTGAGACTGTCTCAAGAAAAAGAAGGCCGGGCATGGTGGTGCATGCCTATAATCCCAGCACTCACAGAGGCTGAGGCAGAAGGATTGTTGTGAGTTCAAGACCAGCCTGAGCTACAGAGTGAACTTAAGGCCAGCCTGAACTGCATAGTGAGACTCTATCTAAAAAAGACAAAAAAAAAAAAAAAAAAAAAAAAAAAAAAAAAAAAAAAAAAAAAAAAAAAAAAAAAAAAAAAAAAAAAAAGAAAAAAAGAATTTAATCACAAAAGGTTACATGTTTGTAACATTGCATATAGTTATGAATTTATAGGAAACTTTTACGTAGGCAATGGTAACCACCAATTATAAATCAGTGACAGAGGATGGATCCCCAGCAAGCTGTGCTGGTCCCACCCCCTGGGCTCGGGGCTTGCTGAAACAGCAATAGAGACTGGGTGTGGTGGCATGCACCTGTAATCCCAGCGTTTGGGAGGCTGAAAACAGGGGAATCACTATGAGTCCAATCTGTGTAATAAGATCCTGTAGATCCTTATTTATAAATAATAATAAATGATTGGTGGAGGGGAAAATCAGGCATGTTTTGGGGGGTGAAGAAACTTCTCCATCCTGATGATGGCGGAGTTTCATAAATCTATATGTGTATTAATACACATGGAAACATACACCAAAAAAGTCAAATTTACTGCATGTTAGTTTACAATTAAAATGAGGAAACTGGTCTAGGGTTGTATCCCTGTAGTAGAGCCTGTGCTTAGTATGTGCAAGGCTGTAGATTCTATCTCTAGTACTAAATAAATAAAACATGAAATTCAATTAAAAACATCCAAGGCTAGCCAAGGATATGCCTGGAGAGATGGTAGAAAATGCTACCTGGCATAGTGTCACATACCTGTTGTCCCAGAACTCTGGTAGATTGTAACAGGGATGCCTGGACAATTTAGTGAGACCTTATCTCAGATTACAAATGTAAAAAGGGGGTGAGGATATACTCTGTGCTCCCTGGATTCAACCCCAATATTATTTTTTTTTTAAAGATATAAGCCAACGAGCCCAAAGATAGCTCGCTGGACTAAGTGCCTGCTTAGGCAAGTGCAGGGACCTAGGTTTGATCCTTGGCACCACAGGCTGCATTGGCCCCTCCCCCAGGTGCGCTAAGCCGGCCACTGAGACTGGGCGTGGTAGTCCACGCCTGTAATTGAAATGAATCCTAGGCCCACGCATGCTTGCTGGCACTTCAATCTGCTGAGCTATTTGGCCAGCCTCTCCACTCCTGTAATCCCAGCGCTGAGGAGGCTGAAAACAGGAGGAGTAGTAGGAGTCTGAGCTGTGTAGTGAGACCCTGTTCCAAATACATTAAAAAAGAAAAAAGATATAAACTAAGTTCTGAAGAGGCCAGTGGTCTGGGGCATACTGACTAGCCTCTCCAAAATAAAGGGCAATTTACTATTCCTTGTCCACCTATTACAAAGAAACAACACAATTCAGGAAGCTTGCTTCTTTGTGCTGTGGAGACATCAGAAAACTTGGGAATCATGCTACAAGCCATTTGTGAGTACAGTAAAGGACAGGAAAGAGGCCCTCCTGTCCCTCCTCCCATCCTCTCTCTCTTTCCTTCCTTCTCTCTCTTTTCTGTGATGCTGAGTATTGAACTCAGAGCCTCTCTCTTATTAGGCAAACACTTTACCACTGAGCTATACCTCCAACTCTTTTTATTTTTTTTAATTTTTGAGAAAGGTGGGCCAGGGAGATGGCTCAGTAGAATAAACACTTCCCTGGCAAGCGCGAGGGCCTGAGTTCAATCCCCAGTTCTGTAAAAAAATAAAAATAAAATAAAATAAATCCAGCTGCATCAATACTAACAGTAAATATAAGTAGAGCAATCTGGGTGTGTTGTGCATGCCTGTCATCCTAGGTACTAATGAGGCTAAGGCAGGAGGATCTTATGTTTGAGACCAGCCTGGACAACTTAGAGAGGCTTTGTATTAAAATAAAGTAAGATAAGATAAATAAAATACAATAAAGGGCTGAGGATATATTTTTCACAGATAGAACTCTTGCCTAAAATACACAAAGACCTGGGTTCAAATCCCCAGTACTGAAAAAAGTCAAATAGATTAAACAGTTTGAGAGGGTTAGAATATGCTTTGAATCATCTCAAAAATTCTTGTATTTTTAAATTACTTTGGAGCTGAGGAGATAGCTCAGCAGTCTAAGCACCTGCCTGGCAAGTGCAAGGTCCTGAGTTCCATCTCTAGTACCTCATGCCAGCCCCAAAACTGGATGTGGTAGCATACACCTGTAATCCCAGTGCAGGGGAAGCTGAGACAGGAGAATCACTATGAGTTTGAATTGTGTAGTGAGACCTTGTACTAATAGAATGAATAAGTGAGTAAATAAGTAAATAAATTTAAGTATTTGGCCAGGAGTGGTGGTGCATGTCTATAATCCCAGCACTAAGGAGGCTGAGGCAGGAAGATAGTTGCAAATTTGAGACCAATCTGGGATACAAAGTGAGCTCAAAGCTAGCTTGAACTGCATAACAAGATCTTATCTCAAAAAGACAAAAATAAATAAATAAATAAATAAAAAATAAGACAATAACAAAAAGACCAAGTACTTCAATATGGTGTAAAAACTTAAGATCAAAGACACATACCTAGACATCTTCACCCCAAATGTCAGGGTCACACTCCCTCATCAGGAGTAAGGGAGTAAGTAAGACCCTTTCCCCAAGATTGGGGTTTAAACACAAGCCATTGGGCATGCTAGGCAAGAGCTCTACCATTAGCCACATCCCCAGCTCTGTAAAACAAAAATATTTTTTTACCTTCTCTCTCTTTTTTTTTTTTTTTTTTTTTTTTTTTTTTTTTTTTT